>JACEOJ010003878.1:1119-25841 GCA_013761285.1 Campoletis sonorensis | reverse complement strand
TAGTTGGGTGAATATAAAGCACCTCGGAGGTGTGCATGCAAATAGTTGGGTGGATTTAAAACACCTCGGAGGTGTGCATGCAAATAGTTGGGTGGCTTTGGGGCACCTCGGAGGTGTGTGTTTGTGCAAATAATTAGGTGAGTCTAGGGCACCTCGGACGTGTGTGTGCAAATAATTGGGTGAGTTTGAAGCACCTCGGAGGTGTGCATGCAAATAGTTGGGTGGCTTTGGGGCACCTCAGAGGTGTGTGTGCAAATAGTTGGGTGGATATAAAGCACCTCGGAGGTGTGCATGCAAATAGTTGGGTGAATATAAAGCACCTCGGAGGTGTGCATGCAAATAGTTGGGTGGATTTAAAACACCTCGGAGGTGTGCATGCAAATAGTTGGGTGGCTTTGGGGCACCTCAGAGGTGTGTGTTTGTGCAAATAATTGGGTGGGTTCGAAGCACCTCGGAGGTGTGTGTGCAAATAGTTGGGTGGGTTTGTGGCACCTCGGGGGGTGTGTGCAAATAATTGGGTGGGTTTGAAGCACCTCGGAGGTGTGTGTGCGAATAGTTGGGTGGGTTCGAAGCACTCCGGAGGTACGCATGCAAATAGTTGGGTGGGTTTGGGGTATCCCGAGGGTGTATGTGCAAATAATTGGGTGGGTTCGGGGCACCTCGGAAGGGTGTGTGCAAATAGTTGGGTGGATTTAAAGCATCTCGGAGGTGTGCATGCAAATAGTTGGGTGGGTTTGGGGCATTCCAAGGGTGTGTGTGCAAATAGTTGGGTGGGCTTACGGCACCTCAAGAATGCGTCCACAATAGTTAGGTGGGTTTGGGCTACCTCGAGGATATCATTCCTTCAACCTTTCGAAGACGGGTTTGGTCAACATATCGACCACTAGTTTGGTCAGACACTCCACGTGAATAATTCATCGAAATTATGCATAAATTTCATATAAAATGAAAGGTCGATTTCAACGTGAAAATCCCCGTCCTTAAAAGGTTAAGATAACAAGCGCTACAAAAAATTTTGGAGCAGTTTCGAACTTGACCCCGACTTGTACATAATTACCATATTTTAAAACCCCGCTTCATCCCCTTAAAGGCTGAATATAGATTTTTGTCGTTTTTAAAATTATGTTTTAAAAATTATGAAAACAATAATTATGTAAATGTATAACCAAGCACACCCCCACGCACTCGTACGAGCACACACCCAAGCACACATCTAAGCACTTGCACAAGCACTCATCCAAGTCCTCGCACAAGCATACATCCAAGCATCTACACAGTCACAAAATGAAGCACACATCACAACACACATCCAAGCATACAGCAAAACATACATCCGAAGACACAAACAAGCACACCTCCAAGCTCTCGCACAAGCACACGCAAGCACATACCTGAACACACAACCAAGCATCTACACAGTCACAAACTCAAGCACACATCCGAAGACACCCCCAATCACACACCAAGACACACATCCAAACCACTTACAAGCACCCGCACAAGCACACATCGAAGGACTTTCACTAGCACACACCTGAACACACACCCAAGCATTCACACAAGCACACATCCAAGGACGTTCCCGAAAATATACCCAAGCTTTCACATAAGCACACATCCAAGAACACACAAGGAAACACACTCAAGCACACACCCAAGCACTAGCACAATTACAAACCCGAACACAAACACAATATAATACATACCTCGTCCGTAATAGCCGACGTGTGAAGTCGGGCTTTGCAGTTATCCATCTTGCGAGACACCGCCAAAACTTTTTTTCTCGACAAGCACTCAATCTGTCGAAAATGTATGTATATCCGGCATGGAAATTTTTTTTTTTCTCCCGTTGCGATAGCACAGTACACTCCATGTTTAATTGCACATCGTTGTTATCCATGTTCACAGAGCAAGAATCAAATAAAAACTAATTCGTAGCGTTGACCGAGGAAAAAAGAAACAAGAGAGAACACAAAATAGGTGAGAAGACTGGAAACGAAAAAAAAAGGTTCAATGAGGAATATCGAGAAATTTATTTTCAGAGGAAATTGTCTCTTTGATGTATTTTGAGAACGTGTGAATGATGAAGAGACGTCACATCGGCTGTACGCTATGCAATGTCTACTGAACTGATTAAGGTCCAAGAAACAGAAGAGATCTCAAAGTAGGTGAAAAGACCATGAAGAAAAAAAGCAGGAACAATGAGGAAAATCGAGGAATTTACTTTCGAAGGAGAAAATCTTTGCTATAGTTCAGTTTCTGAACGTGTGCATGATGGAAAGACGCGACGTCGGCTGGACACTATGCAATGTCTATTACAGTGATCGAGGCCCGATTTCACCAAGTCTTATTTGAACGCTATTACGGAGGAGTATACTTGGTACCCGGACAAATACACTTGTTAATCGCACGTTTGCCTTGTTTCCTAATTCTTAGTACACAACCTTCCTTCTGTAGCCAGCGGCCGAAAACCCTTGGACGGGGTTGGAAAATAATGCAGAAAACACACACTTATACACACAAATCCAAACAAACGAGAACACACGCTGCTTTTCTCAGCAATTCCACATTAACCCTTTGAGGGGCACATCTTTTCATGGAACGAGTTTTCAAAATCATAGGTGGTCTTAGCGTTTTTGGGGTCGCTGATTACGATTCTGACGCCAGAATTAGAAAATTCAAAATGACGAACCTGAAATGGCGACTATTTTAGGTTGAGTTCGTGGTTTTTCGTTTAATCGGCACAAAATTTGGTATACAAGAACTTCTCGGGTCGCTAATTGCGGTTCTGGCATCAGAGTTGAAAAATTCAAAATGGCGGACCTGAAATGGCCGACTATTTTAGGTTAAGTTCGCTGTTTTTCGTTCAATCGGCACAAATTTTGGTATAAAGGGTTTTTTGGAATTACTGATCAGGATTCTGATATCAGAATTTCAAAGTTCAAGATAGCGGAACCGATATGGCGACTATCTTAGATTAAGTTCGCGGTTTTTCATTCAATCAGCACAAAGGTTGGTATACGAGGTTATTTGGAGTGGCTGATTACGATTCTGGCGTGAAAATGCAAAAATTCACGGTGGCGGGCTCAAAATGGCGACTATTTTAGATGAAGTTAGGCCGAAGTACTTGGCGAGTTCGTACCATAAGAAATGTACCACGTAATTCTAGCTAAGCAAAAAACTCGCCAAGTACTTCGGCCGAAATTATTTTTCAATTAAATTTTTTTCGTTTCAATTTTTTTTCTCCACGTTTTGTTTTATTTTGATTTTTTTCTCGACTCTGTTCTTTTGACCGATTTTTATTTTTATGCATTGGTAAGTTTTTTCAATAACCAACTGATTTTTGTTTTTTTTTTTAATTCTCCATCCTCAAGCGACAATAAAATACTTGTCCTATTATTGATATTATAAATTTTAGTGCTGAATGTAAATCATTCTCGATCTTGCCAATTTTTTGAGAATTTTGTACTTTTTTGGGTAGTTTTTTTTTCTGTGTAAAAGAATGGAAACGGGGATCAACAAATGTACTTGTCCAAGGTTTTTTTTCCCCGGGGAGGGGATTTTTGGCCAGTCCTATTTTATACAAATTGTAATAATTAAAAAAAAAAAAATTCGAAAAAAAAGTAAACAAAAAAGTTTATTCATTATAAAGAAACGAATATCCACTTTTTTATTTGAGTGTCTATTAGCTTCAACCTTCAAAATGCTAGAAACGACTCAGAAGTATTAAAGATATTGCAAAATTGAACGGCAATGATGAAAAAACTGCAAAAAAAAGGTGGTACATATGTGTACCGTTGCCTCTCAAAGTTAAATGGGTTGATTTATGACTCAACCGACAGAGACTAACGTAGTCTGCAGAGACCAAATGAGTCTCCAGTTAAATTTTTAGGTCATGAAATTACCACTGGGCTCAGTGATTAGAGAAATTATCTTGACCCACCACCAAATTTGCTTCATTCAGACATCAAAAGAAAACTCGAATGACTTTTGGGTCAGCAAACAGAGTCATCAAATGTACTTGTCCGGAGACTCTACCGAGTCTAGATCAATCAGGAAATCTACTGACACTACTGAGAACATAACCCGGAGGGAGCATACCTCAGGCAGCGTTCACCATGCACAAAATGAGATCAAAGAAACGGCCACGCCAAAACGGCCGCGCCGAAACGGCTGCGCCAAAACTACCTTGCGCCCAAACGTCCTCGCGCCCAAACGTCCTCGCGCCAAAACGTCCTCGCGCCAAAACGTCTGTGCGCCCAAACGTCCTCGCGCCAAAACGTCCTCGCGCCCCAACGTCCGTGCGCCCAAACAACTGCGCCAAAATGTCCTCGCGCCAAAACGTCCGTGCGCCCAAACATCTCGCGCCAAAACGGCCGCGCCAAAATGGTCGCGCCAAAACGGCTGCGCCAAAACGTCCTGCTTCCCAAAAGTCGCGCTCTAAATCGGCGACCGCGTAATCCAACCTATATCTCCCTCTTGGGACGTAACAACCAATCGGAACTCGATGCTTTTGTCGCCGACGAACGGCTTTGGTGGAAATGGGTTTTGAATTGATGGACATCAAAACGCCTTTGATTGTATCGTCTGCATGCAAATATAGACTCACCAAATCCTTCAATGTTTTAGAATTTTCGCATGTTGAGGAATGTTCCGTGTGTGTCGCTTCATCTGGAATGTAAGACTGCTCAATGGTCGATCGGGTCGGAGCGAGCGGCGAATGAGTGTGTGTGTGTGTGGAGAGAGAGAGAAAGAGAACGATGAGACAGATAACGGTTTTCGTCAGTCGATCGATGGATCGCGAACAAAAGGGAACTAACCCGAGTACGAGCAAAAGAGCCATTGTGTTAATAAAGTACATTAAGTCAAAAATAATAAACTGTCCTTACTTTATTGCTTCCTGCATTCTTATTTAGTTACAATACCGCATAATGTGGAACCTGTGCAAAGTTTTTTCTCAGGAAATACGCAATAAATCGTGCTGTAGTTAGGTTCAATCGAACGGGAATTTCTTAATTAGTTGTTTCCAGTTTACGTTTGAAATTATCACATGTCTCCTGAAATTGGTAATTTGACAAAATGACTTTCAGTTTTTTTCCCCACCACCGCGAATCGTTTTATTTAGAGATATTATACTCGGATGAGCCTTGGACCAGCAGACGGCAGACTGAGCTGTCAAATGTACTTGTCCCAAGACTCTGTCGAGTCTTTTGATTTCTTTATTCGATTGGTAATTGTTCGTTAATCAAAGTTAGCTATATGGCTGACCCTTCCGAACCCATTTTTACAAAAGATTACGGATTCGTTTTCGAATCATTTGGGCAACTTTAGGAAGCCTTAAAAAAATGAAAAGAATGATTAGGAACATACTTAATACTATTTTGATTATTGTAACTATCATAGCTTGGCTAAATCAAAATAAATGAATAATTCCGTTACTGCTGGTTATTTGGGGAAAGAAGGACCATCAACGGGAAAACTGTACGCGAAATGAAAAAAATGGCGTACACCAAAACCATGTACCGAATCTTATTTCGCGAATAACAATCAAATCACAATGAATTTGAATTATCGATATAGAACTGCAAGTGATTCCAATTATGTACCAGATTCCGATTCGAGAATAAATTTCCGAATCAAAATTTACGGTACATAAAGATATGTACCAAATTTCAGTTCCTGAATCAAGATTGAAAATGGTTAGAGTAATGGGCAAATTTGCAAAATACATTTTGCGATTGAAATTATGTACTGAATTTTACATCTCGAATTGGAATTTGAAGTCATCCAAATTATATACCAAATACCAATTCACCAACGGAAATTTGGGGAACTGAAATTATTTTTCTTATTTAGATTTCTGTTTTTATTAATTTAGGGTATTCCGAATTATCAACTAAATTTCAATTCCTGAATAGAAATCACAAGTATTTAAATTATGTACCGAATAAAAAATCGCAAATTAGTATTGAGTACCAAACTAATCACTCATTTTAAATACTACTTATTTAACTAACCAATTAAAAATCCAAATTTTACTAATGCTTCAATTAATTAAAAATCTGAATTTTGACTCTGTTCTTTATTTAATTTATGGTAAGAGTGAAACGAGTCTGCTTCCTTGTTTTTTTTTTTTTTCAAGGAAAAGTGAAAAGTAGATTGTCCACAGAATACATTTTCACATCGAAATACTTGATGGCAAATGTAATCCAATCTTGAATAAAGAATTGACTGTTACCAAACAATGAAAATTCGTATCAATAATTTGCAAAGAAAACAGTATTGCCGTTGAGCTTCATCTAACAACCATTATCTCTTATGCGAAAGAGACAATAGTTTTAATGTATTCATTAAGAATAGTAAATGGTCCATTGCGTCAGCTTTGGCAGTTTCATTCAAACCTAATGTACAAAGCGAAGAACCTCAATTCAGTTTACTACAGCCTGCGGTGTCTTCGGAGTATGGAAAAATTTCGACACAAACTTTTATAGCATCTTAGCGATAAGAATTTTAATGCTATAAGAAGAAACATGGCCCGGAGGATGAAGGTGATACTGTATAGAAACATTTATAGCAATTCTGCTACAATACACACTACAGAATCGAAAAAATATTCAATATCTTGATTTTTTTGTCATAATTGAGGTTTCACTCGAATCTTGCGCAAGCCTATCCGAGTCATGTCATCATATTATTGCTGACATTTTGATGTATAAACTTGTTGGCGAAGATGTTCCTTGAATACAACGTTCACATAACCAGCGAAACTCCAGTTGATAAGAAAAGCTGCAGTCGAATGCCTGAAAGGAAAAGCGAATTAAGGTAGCCTAGCGTGTAGAAGATTGGGAGTTTTTTGGTTGATTCGTAGACCGCAACTGAAAAGTATTGAAAATCATGATTCCACGAGAATGCCCACATGTAAATTTTTAATAATAAACATTTCATCAACACTCCTTGTTTTCACACGTTTTTATTAATGAACAAGATACATTTTGGTCACGCGGTCTCATCACGCACACACTCCCTTTTACGAAAAATATATCTCTTGACGTGGGACAAAAATATGAGGGACATGCTTGAAAAAAAAAATCTCTTTGCGTTCCACGATCTAAACATCAACACATTGATTTGAGAGTTCACACATTTTTAAAACGTTTAATTGCCATTGAATTTTTGAGGTTATGTTTCGATGTATTTCATAGCACTTAATCCAGCTACACGAATTCACGATTTTTTTTTAATTATTTAATATTTTTTCACGAATCAATTCAATATAACACTTTTACGTTAATCACTGAACTTTAAAATATTTTTTTTTACGTTTTCGCACTTCTGTTTGTCGACACTGGAATATGAACTTGCGACTTGTACAGCTGACACATGAGCGAATTTTCTATCACTTATTAATTGTACCACCCAAAATCGCCATCTTATACGTATTTTTTTAATCGTTCACTGAATCGAAATAACTTTTTTTCATGTACGTACTTCCGCATTTTCGGTTTGTCAACACTCGAATATAAATTTGCAGTTTTGACAGCTGACACATTAGAGATATGGATATTGCAGCTGTGACAGCTGACATATTTGCGATATAGATAGGAACCGCACTTAAGGGGTCTGGCCACCCTGAATTTTTATTTTTTGTCATTTTTTTTTTTTTTTTTTTTTTTATGAATCCTTAACTATAACGAACATTTTAAGACCTGTTGCGTATGGAAGCACTCAATATTGGCACAATTACCGGCACATTTGCCAAGTTTGAGCACCTCTGCGGACGGTTATTTCCCACTGAGGGCTTTTTGGTGCTACTGTGGCCGTTTTGCGCTACTGCGACGAGCGGTTGAGCGCCACTGCGCGCGGTCGACCGCGCGCTGCGACCTCTCTTCAAAAACTCGAGCGCATTAGCCCATACCGCTTTCTGCACTACAGTAGACGATCAGCGCTGCGCTACAGCGGAAATTGGCGCTCAAAACGATTCTAAGGACGCAAGAACAGCACGAAGGGACGGTCAAAGAAGGGCCCAAGACTGACAATCAGCTGCCGAAGGAATTGTCTATGGTCCAGGGATCGCTGATTAAAGGTAAGACTCGCCTACTTTCTTTTGCGATTATCTCGAAACTATATTTTTTGACCTGGTACCTTCAAAATCTCGGAGACTAGCTGTCCGATTGCTTTCAAATTTTCACCGAACATTCTCAGATACATTATCTACAATGTTACGTAGGATTTTTTCGATAACTTTATTAGTTTTTTTCTTATTAATCCTTTTGCTTGGAAAAAATCGGTAAAAAATGATAATTTTTGTTTTGCGGCTCACCATAATTTTTCTAACGTTCGAAAAACAAAACGGCTACGCTACATTGTAGTCACACTACATTGTAATAACCTGGATTTATTTTTTATTTTTCAGATGTACCATGACCGAGTTCCAGGTGGGACAAGGACCGCGCGTATCGTGTGGAGGACCCCCGCGGCAACTTACGTCACGGCGTCATTTTTAAATATTTTCAAATAAAATTTGGTGATGTTATTCTTGAAACTCTTTATGATAATGACCTAAATAATAAAAATATTCCGACTTATAGTTTCGGATTTATTCATTAAAAAATAAAAAAGTGCATTTCTCGGTTCGCCAGGGTGGCCAGACCCCTTAACCCCGCACTACACATACTATTACAACACTCTTGAAGAGTCTCTTGACCTAACACTTTTTCGTCATCCACTGACGATGATTTTTTTTTTAAGTCTTCGCACTTTTCTTTGGTCGGCACTTGAACCCGAGACTTTACCGAGTCCTGTGAACTCTTTTCCCGATTTCCGATTTCGAACGTTTGTATATATATCCGCGAAATCAAAGGACACATACATATGAAGACGTATTAGTGTTATTCCTGTTACTCGTAACCAAAACTTTTCGTCGAATGGGAACAGAGGGATATGTCGTCAGTCGCGACCAATCAGAAACACGTTAGGAACATTGAGCCCTTTCTCTGTGTCGTATACATACACGAACGCACACTTCGATCATCGCATAATTTTCCCCTTGCAAAGTTTTTTCTCAGCAATTACGGCATCAATCGGGTTGATTTATGGCTCAATCGAGGGGGGATAACTTAATTAGTCTCCAGTTCAAATTTCAAATCATAAGATGACGCCTGGGTTCAGTAATTCAAGAAAGAGTTTCTCCCCACCCTTGAAATCGTTTTATTCAGAGATGATATACTCGGGTGAGCCTCGGGCAAGCAGACGACAGACAGAGCTGTCAAATGTACTTGTCCCGAGACTCTACCGAGTCTCTTGAATCCTACGATTTTTACATGATTACAGATAATTTTCGAATATCTACTACATAATCAGTACAATCTTAGCTCAATATAGGATATCAAATGCGATGCTATAAAGAAAAAAAGAACGAACTTAGTACAGCTTTTACAAAAAAAGCGTATAAATTCATTCCAGTTTAATACCTTGCGTCTCCTGCAGTATACTAAGAAATTCGATACGTTTTTGAAAAACTATTCAATCCTTAGTGCCACAGAAACGAAAAGTGAAAATACTTTGCACACAAGTCACTTCACGAAGTTGTATAATTGCAACTTGCAGCTATGCAAGAGGAATAAGAAATGTTATGTATCCGCAAAGAATTGTAAGACGAATAAGAAATCGATAAAAAATAAAATAAAACTGTATTTGCAAAATATGAGACATTCTGCGCTGCGGTTAACCATTTTTAGCCAAACTGATTAGAAATTTGCCTTGACCAGCTGAAGCAAATCAAGATTTTTGCTTCCACGCATGCTACCTTTAGCAATACTTTGGGTTGATTTATATTGAATAACACGAAGTTTCCTTATCAGCTCGAATAAATGATGACTGGATGAAAGTGCACATTCCATTCTGTGAGGCAGCCATGAAGAATGTTTTTCAAAAACTTTGATATAAGAATTCATTCATTGGTCTGAAGAAAATAATGGTTTCTGCTATTAAGCTACCTGATATACCTATACCACGAATAAATTTTCATTTTCATTTTATGTTTAATTCATTATTTTCTGCTTAAAAGCATAATTATAATGTCCAATTCTAATTTTGACACTCTGTTCTTTATTCAATTTATGGCAAGATTGAATCGAGTCTGTTCCTTTGTTCTTTTTTCTAGGATAAGTGAAATGTATATTGTCCACAGAATACAATTTTACATTGAAATATTTAATGGCAAAGGTGATTTGGTTTTTGAAAACTTTGACAACCAATATACTATTGAACTTGAGCCAAGAATATATACAAAATGATATACTCACACTAAAAAATGAAAATTGGTGACAATCATTTGCGCAGAAAATAGCATCGCCGTTGCACTTCATCAACCAACTATTATCTCTTATGTTGAAGAGAAAATAGTTTTAATTTATTCATTAAGAATAGTAAATGGACCACTGCGTCAGCTTCGGCAGTTTCTGACAGACCATTTGGACAAAGCGAAGAAACTCAATATAGTTTAGTACACCCTGCGGTGCCTTCGATATAGAAAAAAATGGCATAAACTTTCATTGCGTCTCATGCAGCGATGAGAATCTTAACATTATTAGGAAAAACATGCCCGGAAGGCTGAAATTGAAACTGAGGAGAAACATTTATTGTTATTCTGCCACAATGCGCAGTGGAGAATTTAAGGAATATTCAATATCTACATTTTTCTCTCATAATTGAATTTTCACAAAAATCTTGGGCAGGCCTGGCCACGTAATCCCATGTCATTTTTTGATATTTTGATCTATAAACTTGTTGGTGAAGATGATCCTTAATATAATGCTCATATATAATCAGTGGAACCTCAGCTGATTGCAAAAGCTGCAGTGGAATGCTTAAAAGAAAAAGCAATGTGCGAAAGAGACAATAGTTCTAATGTATTCATTGAAAATAGTAAATGGTCCATTGCGTCAGCTTCGGCAGTTTCATTCAGACCTCATGAACAAAGCGAAGAACCTCAATTCAGTTTACTACAGCCTGCGGTGTCTTCGGAGTAGGGAAAAATTTTGAAACAAACTTTTATTGCATCTCAGCGATAAGAATTTTATTGCTATGAGAAGACACATTGCCGGGAGAATGAAGTTGAAACTGAATAAAAACATTCATAGCAACTCTGGTACAATGCACACTACAGAATTGAAGGAATATTCAATATCTTAATTTTTTTGTCATAATTGAGGTTTCACTCGAATCTTGCGCAAGCCTGACCGAGTCATGTCGTCATATTATTGCTGACATTTTGATGTATTAACTTGGCGAAGATGTTCCTTGAATACAACGTTCACTTAACCAGTGAAACTCCAGTTAATAAGAAAAGCTGCATTGGATTGTCTAAAAGGAAAAGCGTAAGAAGGTAGCCCAGCGTGTAGAATATTGAGAGTTTTTTGGTTGATTCGTAGACCGCAACTGCGAAAAGTATTGAAAATCATGATTCCACAAGAATAGTCACGTGTAAATTTTTGAAAATAAACATTTCAACAACACTTCTTGTTTTTACAAGTTTTTATTAATAAACAAGATACATTTTGGTCACTATAGGCCTCATCACGCACACACTCTCTTTTACGAAAAATATGTCTTCATGTGGGACAAGAATATAAGGGACATGCTTGAAAAAAAAATCTCGTTGGGTTCCGCGATCTAAACATCAACACCATTGTTTTGCGAGTTCACACATTTTTAAAACGTTTGCCACTGAATCTTTGAGGTTATGTTTCGATGTATTTTTTAGCACTTAATCCAGCTACACGAATTCGCGGATTTTTTTAAATTATTTAATATTTTTTCACAAATCAATTCATTGAAACACTTTTATGTTAATCACTGAACTTTAAAATATTTTTTTTTTTACGTTTTCGCACTTCTGTTTGTCGACACTTGAATATGAGCTTGCGACTTGTACAGCTGACACATGAGCGATATTTCTATCACTTATTGAATGGATCACCCAAAATCACGATCTTATACGTATTATTTTAATCGTTCACTGAGTCGAAATAACTTTTTTCATGTACGTACTCCCGCATTTTCAGTTTGTCAACACTCGAATATAAATTTGCAGCTTTGACAGCTGACACATTAGAGATATAGATATTGCACTTGTGACAGCTGACACTTTAGCGATATCAAGAGACTCGGTAAAGTCTCGGGACAAGTACATTTGACAGCTCTGTCTGTCGTCTGCTGGCCCGAGGCTCGCCAGAGTATATTATCCCTGAATAAAGTAAATTTCGGTGGTGGGGGTAAAAACTGAAGGTCACTTTCTCGAATTACGAAGCTCAGGAGACAGATGATGACTTGGAAATTGGTTTCAAGACTAATTGAGAAAAAATATTTCGATTGAACCTTAAATCAGCACGATTGATGCCGTATTTGCTGAGAAAAAACTTTGCACAGGCTCAAGATTATGCAAAAATTCCAACACATCGAAGAATTTGACGTGTCTGTATATGCGCGCAGACGACACAATCAAAGGCGTTTTGATGCCCATCAAAACCCGTTTCCACCGAAGCCGGTCTTCGGCGACGAAAGTAACGAGTTCCCATTGGTCCTTTCCTCTGTACCCAT
This sequence comes from Campoletis sonorensis, assembly GCA_013761285.1. Lineage (NCBI taxonomy): Eukaryota > Metazoa > Arthropoda > Insecta > Hymenoptera > Ichneumonidae > Campoletis > Campoletis sonorensis. The sequence continues at coordinate 13,241 of JACEOJ010003878.1, read as the reverse complement.
ACCACGGAAAGTTTGACCGTAGTTTTTACGGTGTAAAGTGCAAGACGCGTAAACAGCGTGTTTTTTGCGGACTTCTCGTAGATCCGTCGTGGGTAAAATTTGAACTAATTTGTACATCACAGTCGCAAATTGTATCCGAGTGTTGACAGATAATAAGGCCGGAATAATTCACGCAAAAAAAAATATAAATTGACCCTTTGAAACACACATTTTTCCTTACGTGCAATTAGTTCAATACTTTGTACTCGGGGGTTTTCGGGTTCGCTGATTACAAATCTGCGCTTAAAATTTAGAAATTCAAGATGGCGAATACAATATGGCAGACAAGAAATGCAAAAATTGTTTGATGAAAGCAAAACATGGTACTCGGGAGTTTTCGGAGTCGCTGATTACAAATCTGCACCCAAAATTTAGAAATTCGAGATGGCGGATCCAATATAGCGGACCACAAATGCAAAAATTGTTGGAAGAAAGCAAAACATGGTACTCGGGGGTTTTCGGGGTCGCTGATTACAAATCTGCACCCAAAATTTCGAAATTCAAGATGGCGGATACAATATAGCGAACAATAACTGCGAAAATCGTTTAAGAAAAGCGAAAGTTGGTACGCGGGGGTTTTCGGGTTCACCGATTAAAAATCTGCATCCAAAATTTCGGAATTCAAAATGGCGGATCCAACATGGCGGACCATAAATTCAAAAGTTTTTTAATGGAAGCGAAAGTTGGTACTCGGGGGTTTTAGGGGTCGCTGATCACAAATCTACTATCAAAATGTGGAAATTCAAGATGGCGGATACTATATGGCGAGCGATAACTGCGAAATTCGTTTGATATGAGAGCGAAGGTTGGTACTGGGGGAATTCGGGGTCGCCGATTACAGATCTGCACCCAAAAATTTGGAATTCAAAATGGCAGATCCAATATGGCGGACCATAAATGCAAAAATTTATTGATGAATGTGAAAGGTTCAGAAAAAAGAAATGACATCCGGGCCAAAAATCCCCTCGCCGGGGAAAAAAACCTTGGACCGTACATTTGTTGACCCCCGTTTCCATTTGTTTTCACAGAAAAAAACTACCCAAAAAAGTACAAAATTCTCAAAAAATTGGCAAGGTCGAAAATGATTTACCTTCAGCACTAAAATTTTATATGTCAATAATAGGACAAGTGTTTCATAGTAGCTTGAGGATGGAGTATTAAAAAAAAAAGCAAAAAATAGTTGGACATTGAAAAAAGTCACCAAAATGTACAAAAATAAAAATAGGTCAGAAGAACAGAGTCCAGAAAAAAAAATCGGAATGAGAAAAAACTGGAAAAAAAAAAATTTCGAACGAAAAAAATTAAATTGAAAAAAAAAATTTCGGCCGAAGTACTTGGCGAGTTTTTTTGCTTAGCTAGGATCACGTAATATATTTCTCATGGTACGAACTCGCCAAGTACCGGATAGGATAACTTAATTAGTCTCCAGTTCAAATTTCAAATCATATGATCACGCCTGGGCTTAGTAATCCAAGAAAGAGTTTCCCCCCACCCTTGAAATCGTTTTATTCAGAGATAATATACTCGGATGAGCCTCGGGCAAGCAGACGACAGACAGAGCTGTCAAATGTACTTGTCCCGAGACTCTGCCGAGTCTCTTGATGTACCGTAAATTTGGATTCGGAAATGGGAATTTAGTGAACGATTTGCGGTACCTCAATTTGTACGACGGGAAATCGAATTTTGTGCATACCTTTAATACCGTGAAATTTTATCGGAAATCGGAATCTGGTACATAATTGGAATAACTTGCAGTTCTATATCGATAATTAAAATTCAGTACATTTTTCCGTCAATGGTCCCTTTTTTCCCCAAATAACCAGCAGTAACGAAATTATTCATTTATTTTGCTTTAGCCAAGCTATGAAACTTACAGTAAAAATACATTAGTAAAATAGTATTAAGTATGTTCCTAATCATGCTTTTCATTTTTTTAAGGCTTCCTCAAGTTGCCTAAATGATTCGCAAACGAATTCTTAATCTTTCGTGAAAATGGGTTCGAAAGGGTCAGCCATATAGCTAACTTTGATTAACAAACAATTACCAATCGAATACAAAAATCAAGACTCGATAGAGTCTCGGGACAAGTACATTTGACAGCTCAGTCTGCCGTTTGCTGGTCCAAGGCTCATCCGAGTATAATATCTCTAAATAGAACGATTCGCGGTGGTGGGGGTAAAAACTGAAAGTCATTTTGTCGAATTACGAACTTCAGGAGACACGGGATAATTTCAAAAGTAAACTGGAGACAACTAGTTAAGAAATTCCCGTTCGCTTCAACCTAACTACAGCACGATTGATTGCGTATTTCCTGATAAAAAACTATGCACAGTGTCCAGATTATGCGAAAATTCCAAACCATCGGAGTATTTGGTGAGTCTGTATTTGCACGCAGCAGATTATACAATCAAAGGCGTTTTGATTTCCATCGGAACCCATTTTCACCAGAGCCGTTCCCGGCGATAATAGCATCAGCATTTTGTGGGGATAAAAACTGGAAGTAATTTTCTCGAATTACGAAGCTCAGGAGACAGACGATGACTTGAAAATTGAACTGGATACTAATTATGAAAAAAAAATTCGATTGAGCCTTAAATCAGCACTATTGATGTCGTATTTTCTGCGAAAAAACTTTGCAAAGGGTCAAGATTATGCAGAAATTCCAACACGTCAAGGGATTTTGTGTATTTGTATTTGTACGCAGACGTCACAAACAATAGCGTTTAGATGTCCATTTATTCAAAACCCATTTCCACCAAAGCCGTTCGTCGGCGACAAAAGCATCGAGTTCCGATTGGTCACGATTGCCTCGTCTTCACTCTGCACCGATCTACTGGAAAGTTTGAACGTTGGACACGGTTATCAAGAGACACGGCAGAGTCTCGGGGCAAGTACATTTGACAGCTCTGTCGTCTGCTGACTGAAGGCTCGCCAGAGTTCATTATCTCTCGATGAAGCAATTTTCGGAGGTGGGGGTAAAAACTTGAAGTCATTTTCTCTAATTACGAAACTCAGGAGACGTTCCATACCTCGTGAGTTTCGTAATTCCTGATCATTCCAAAATTCAGATCGACACTTATTGAGAAATTCCTATTCGATTGAGCCTAATTACAGCACGTTTGTGCGCGTATTTGCTGATGAAAAACTTTGCACATTGAAATTGTAACCCATTGAAATATTTCGCGTGTCGGTATATGCGCGCAGACGACACAATCAAAGGCGTTTTGAAGCCCATCAAAACTCATTTTTACTGAAGCCGGTCTTCGGCGACGAAAGTAACGAGTTCCTATTGGTTCTTCCCTCTGTACCGATCCAGCGGAAAGTTTGAGAGTTTGACGGTTATAACTATATTGCTAATGTGTCAACTGTCAAAGCGACATAGTGCGAAGTGCAGGACGTGTCGTCACGGATTTTTTTATGAATTCGGAAAAAAATCTCTATTTCGTTATTCGGTTAATAAATAATAAGTTCGAAGTGTCCGTGATTATTAGCTATATCTCTCCATTCGGGAAAAATGCTTTATTTCGGTACTCGGTTAATAAAAAAATACGAATGAAGTCGCGAGTTTGGGTGGTTCAATGAGTGATAGGAATTTTGCTGATGTGTCAGCTGCTACAAGTCGCAAGTTTATATTGAAGTGTCAAGAAACGAAAAGTGCAAACATGAGTGCAAAAGCGTAAAAAAAAGTTATTTTGAAGTCCAATGAATAACGAAAAAGTGTTTTACTCACTTATGATTTGTGATAAAATGAAATAACTCCAATGAAACCGCGAATTCATCAAGTCGGAATGAGTGCTAAAAAATACATCGCGACATAACCTGAAAAATTCAGTGACAGGCGTTCTGAAAATGTGTGAACTCTCAAATCAATGGTGTTAATGTTTAGATCGTGGAACGCGACGAGTTTTTTTTCAAGCATGTCCATCATATTCGTGTCCCGAATCAAGAGACATTCTTTTCCCAAAAGTGAAGGTGTGCGTGATGAGACTAGTGACAAAAATGTATCTTGTTCATTAATAAAAACTTGTCAAAACATGGAATGTTGATGAAATGTTTTTTTTTTTTTCAAAATTTACATGTGACTATTCTCGTGGAATCATGATTTTCAATACTTTTCGCAGTTGCGGTCTACGAATCAACCAGCAAACTCTCAATATTCTACATGCTGGGCTACCTCCCTACGCTTTTCCTTTTAGGCATTCCAATGCAGCTTATCTAATCACCTGGAGTTTCGCTGGTTATGTGAACGTTATATACGAGGAACATCTTCGCCAACAAGTTTATACATCAAAATGTCAGCAATAATATGATGACATGACTCGGTGAGGCTTGCGCAAGATCCGAGTGAAAATTCATTTATGAGAAAAAACTCTAGACATTGAATATTGCTCAAATTCTGTAGTGTGCATTGTAGCAGAATTTTTATAAATGTTTTTATACAATATTAACTTCAGCCTCCCAGCAATGTTTCTTCTCATAGCATTTAAATTCTTAACGTCGAGACGCAATAAAAGTTTGTGTCTTCGCTTTGTCCATTAGGTCTAAATGAAACTGTTAAAGCTGACGCAATGGACTATTTACTATTCTTAATGAATACATCAAAACTATTGTCTCTTTCGCATATTGCTTTTTCTTTTAAGGTGATGGATCAGTCACGGAGCCTCACCTCGAATTTTCGAAATCAAATTTTTTCGATGTCGTTTGACTAATCACGAAAGGACTCTGTCAGCAGACGCGGGACGATGGCAAAAATACGCTGACAGGGGCTTTTTTTAATTGGTCAAACCGTGTCAACGATATTCAATTTTGAAAATAGCAGCTATCTCTCTCGCACTTACAGTGGCGAGATAGCGACTGATCCTTCACCTTAAGCATTCCACTACAGCTTTTGCAATCAGCTGAGGTTCCGCTGATTGTATATGAGCATTATATTAAGGATCATCTTCACCAACAAGTTTATAGATCAAAATGTCAAAAAATGTAATAGGATTACGCGGTCAGGCCTGTGCAAGATGTTTTTGAAAATTCAATTATGAGAGAAAAATGTGGATATTGAATATTCCTTAAATTTTCCACGGCAGAATAACTATAAATGTTTCTCCACAGTTTCAATTTTAGCCTTTCGGGCATGTTTTTCCTAATAATGTTAAGATTCTCATCGCTGAGACGAATTGAAAGTTTATGCCATTTTTTTCTATATCGAAGGTTCCGCAGGGTGTAATAAACTATATTAAGTTTCTTCGCTTTGCCCACATGGTCTGTCAGAAACAGTTGAAGCTGACGCAGTGGACCATTTACTATCCTTAATGAATAAATTGAAACTATTTTCTCTTCAAAATAAGAGATGAAGTGCAACGGCAATGTTTTTTTCTGCGCAAATGATTGTTACGAATTTTCATTGTTTAGTGTGAGTATATTTTTTTTGTATATTCTTTGCTCAAGTACAATAGTATATTGGTTGTCAAAGTTTTCAAAAATTAAATCACCTTTGCCATTAAATATTTCAATGTTAAAAAAACTTAGCACAGGCTCAAGATTATGCTAAAAATACCAACAAATTGAAAGTTTGACGTGTCTGTATACGACACAACGAAAGGCATTTTGATGCTATCGGGTTTCTGATTGGTCGCGACTGACGACATATTCCTATCTATTTCGCTAATGTGTCAGCTGTTGTATTTGACGGTAGTTTTGACAGTTTAAAGTGCGCGACGTCATACGTGTGAACAGCGTGTTTTTTGCGGAGATCTCGTGGATCCGTCGTGAACAAAATTTGAACTAATTTGTACGTCAAAGTCGCAAATTCGTATCAAACTGTTGACAGACGGTAAAGCCGGAATAATTCACGTGAAAATAATTATCAATTTGACCCTTTGAAGCACACATTTTTCCATACTTGCAATTACCTCAAAACTTTGTACAGGGGGGTTTCCGAGGTCGCTGATTAAGAATATGCACTCAAAATTTAGAAATTCAATATGACAGATACCAATATGGCGGAAATGACTGCGAAAATCGTTTAAGAAAAGCGAAAGTTGGCACGCGGGAGTTTCCGGGTTCAACGATTAAAAATCTACATCTAAAATTTCAAAATTCAAAATGACAAAAATGACATCACAAATCTGCACCCAAAATTTTGGATTCCAGTTGGTACTCGGAGGATTCGGGGTCGCCGAATACAAATCTGCACCGAAAATTTCGGAATTCAAAATGGCAGATCCAATATGGCGGACCATAAATGCGAAAATTTATTGATGAAAGTGAAAGGTTCAGAAAAAAGGAATGATATCCGGGCCAAAAATCCCCTCGCCGGGGAAAAAAACCTTGGACAAGTACATTTGTTGACCTCCGTTTCCATTTGTTTTCACAAAAAAAACTACCCAAAAAAGTACAAAATTCTCAAAAAATTGGCAAGATCGAAAATGATTTACCTTCAGCACTAAAATTTATAATATCAATAATAGGACAAGTGTTTCATAGTAGCTTGAGGATGGAGTATTAAAAAAAAAGCAAAAAATAGTTGCGCATTGAAAAAAGTCACCAAAATGTACAAAAATAAAAATAGGTCAGAAGAACAGAGTCCAGAAAAAAAATCGGAATGAGAAAAAACTCGAAAAAAAAAATTTCAAACGAAAAAAATTTAATTGAAAAAAAAAAAAATTCGGCCGAAGTACTTGGCGAGTTTTTTCGCTTAGCTAGGATCACGTAATATATTTTTCATGTTTACGAGCTCGCCAAGTACTTGCTCCGATTTTTTTTTTTTAATCCATTTTTTTTTCACGTTTATTCTCACTCCGATTTTTTTCTGTATTCTGTTGAAGCTTTTCACTACAAAAATCGTGAAAATCAGTTGATCACGGTCAAACGCTCAACTTCCGGCTTTTGCCTGTACGGGTAGTCGGGAGTTGACAACAGAATATCGCAATATTGTGAACAACCAAAATAAAAGTTAATTATGTTGAATAATGGTTTCTATTATCTGATGTCACATGAGTGGAGTGGAGAGTAGATACTAAAATCATTAAAATAAATTCACGATGTTATAATGCAAATACGTGAAAACTCCAGGTTTTGAAAGTGTTCAGAAAAAATGAGTGATATCCTGGCCAAAATCCCCTCCCCGGGGAAAAAAAGCCTGGACAAGTACATTTGTTGGTGACCCCCGTTCCTATCTGTTTTCACAGAAAAATATAAAAACAAAAATCTACTCCCCACAAAAAATTCAAGCCCCTAAAAAGTTTTTATAAATACCAATGAAGCAAAAAGTAAAGTAAAGGAAAGAGAAATGAAACCCAAAAATTCACTGCAGGAAGACTACCCTCAAAAAATCTTAAACCCAAAAATAAAAAATAAAGGATAGAGAGAAATCCCAGAAAAAATTCTCTCAAAAAAATTCTAAAAGACCGAAGCCTTTTCTTTACTTTACTTTTTGCTTTATTGTAATGTATATCTCATGGTTACGGGCTCGCCAAGTACTTACTCTGAATTTTTTTTTAGATTCATTTTCTTTTCGTTTGAATTTTTTTTTTCAAGTTTATTCTTACTCCGATTGTTTTCTGAATTCTGTTAAAGCTTTTCACTACAAAAAGCGTGAAATACAGCTGATCACGGTCAAACGCATAACTCCCGGCTTTTGCCTGTACGGGTAGTCGGTATAAGAAAAAATTCTTATTTAACTCTCAATGATACTTCAATCTTCAATCTCAATAAGAATAACACTTAATAATCTTAATCAAAATTGAATGTTGTTGAGAAATTAACAATTGATGTCAATTTCAATTTTTTATGTCGATTTATTTGCGGACTTTTGTTTGAATGAGCAATTTGCATAAAAAGTTATGGGCCGGACAAGTACTCTGTGCGCATACGCATACGCTCAACGTGCGGTTCAATTCCGATCTTGGAACGGTAGGGTGGTGGAACGGTATTGAAAAATTTCACTTCTGAAAATCCAAGGGGGCTTTCTATTTCAAACGGGGGAACAAAGTGGGAGAATCCTGTGTCCGAAAATTTGAGGGGCATCGATAACTAATTAAATTTTTGTACATTGTACATTGTACTTTTGTACTTTGTACATTGAATTGTACATTGAACCTTTTGTACAAGTTTAATATTGTAAATTTTAATAAATACCATTGAAATTCTTGTCCGAGTATTGATATTGTAAATTGCAATCCTTTACGTAAATGAAATATTGATTTTTTTCGTTTCAAATCTATTTTTGTAACTTAGTAACTCTTTTCCAGCGACAACTGATTTCTTCGTATTTCTGGTTACTCAATTCTCCGACGTCAATGAAATACTTGTCCGTTTATTGATATAAGAAATTTTAGTGCTGAACGGAAATCATGGACTTTTATTATTATTTTTTGAGACGTGTCTTTTTGGGAGGATTTTCTTTTTTTCTCGTTAATTGATTTTCAGACATCAATAGCTAGGCTACTTGTCCTTTTATTGATATGAAATTTTTTAGTGCTGAACAAAATCATGGACTTTTATTATTATCATCATTTTTGTACCATTTCAACATTTCCTTGTATTTTCTTCAGTCTCTTCGAATTTTTTTAAGAGCATATTTTTTGGGGTTCTTCTCCATTCTATAATTTTTTGAAGTTTTCAAGTTTTTTGACGGGAGTCGTTCTGGAGAGTTTTTATTAGGTGATTTATATGTTATTGTATTTTCTTCCATCTTTTAGAATTTTTTTAAGAGATTTTTTTTTTTGGATTTCTCTCTATCCTTAATTTTTTATTTTTGGGTTCAAGACTTTTCGAGGGTAGTTGTTGTGCAGTGATTTTTCGGGTTTCTTTACTCTTCCCTTTACTTTACTGTTTCCTTTATTGGTATTTATAAGATTTTTTTAGGGGCTTGAATTTTTTGTGGGGAGTAGAATTTATTTTTAGATAGCATAATTTTGCAAAAAAAATCGTACGCAACTTAAAAAAAAAAAACGAAATTAAAGCTACTGCCATGCCTTCTAAGTTTTCCATGGAAAAAATTATTGGAAAATTTTCACGGACCATGCGCGCTATTTGAAACGTTATAAAAAAAATGTCGAAAAAAGCCCAACTTCAAAAATACGTACCGGACCCATAAAAAATCGGAGAAAATGTTTCAAAAAGGCAAAATGAAGCTTAGAATGTCCCTTTCAAGACACCGTCGCAAAATTTGAATATCGTTATTTTCGACTGAGTAATCTAACTTTTAGTGCGTCCAAAAATTTCGTCAGGTGTTTCCAAACTTATGGACGGTAGTGTACGTATCCCTGGTGAGTCTCTGTTCGTCACGAGTTCATTTTGCGGCTCGGCTCATTCGTTGATTCTTTTTCCGGCTCCATCATTTTTTCGCAATTTGATCGCGTCCGTTTCGTCGATGTCCATTGGTTCACTTTTTATGTCGTCTTGATCTCCATAACATTTCGACGATTATTGACTACACATTTAATATTATATATAATATAACTACGGCACTATTGTATCTGTCACAAAAAAAATATCGACGTACCTCCTGACAATCTGAGCCGTTGGTAAGTAATTCATCCTGCGTGTTCTTGACATACGAAACGATGGCTCTCCAATTTGTATTGAGTGAGAAAGGGAAAAAACAATTATTGCGGAACGAGTTCCTTTTCCACCATAACGGAGTGAACGAAGGAAATGGTAACACGCGTTGGAAATGTATTCACAGCGACAAATACGAAAGAAAAAAACATTGCTCAGCTCGGGTCATAACGACATCAAAAAAAGAAATCCGAAAAGAAACCGAGCATAATCATGGTGGAGATGCTGTAATGGTTGAAGTCAAAAATGAGTTGAGAAACGCGGCTTTGGCAACTTTCGAGAGTCCGCATGTTCTCATAGCTTCTGAATCGGTTGGCATTCACGACGGCGTGGCTGCCCAATTGCTGTTGACCAGCTCTTTGAAGACGGCGATCAGAAATGTTAGACCTGCGACTTTGGAAAATCACGGTACTCCAAAAACTCGAGAGGAAATTGAGCTTCCTCCGGATTACCGTGTTACCGAAAAAAAACACAACTTCGTGATTTACGACAAAGGCGCTGTCGCCGATCGGATGATTGTGTTCGGAACCGAAGGAAATCTGAGGCTACTGGCAGGAGCGAAACATTGGCTAACGGACGGAACATTCGGTCCATGTTCAACGTTGTTTGGCCAATTGTATTGGATTCATGCTATTGTAGGGGAAAACATTGTGCCCCTCTTATACGCGTTGCTGCCAGGAAGAAGTACAGCTGTTTACACGGAAATGTTTGAAAAACTGAAAGGGGCAGAGTCAGAATTAAACCCAGAAACAATCATGTTCGATATGGAACAAGCTGTCGTGAAAGCTTTGATTACGGTGTTTCCAGAGGTCAAAATTCGGTTCTGCAACTTTCACGCCAACCAAGCACTTTATCGAAAAGTTGTTGCTTTCAACTTCAAGGCGTTGTACGACACAAACGTTGAATTTTCTCAAAAAATTAAACTGCTCGCAGCCCTCGCATTCGTAAAAGCCGACGAAGTCGTGCAAATATTCAATTTGATTTCGGACAAATTTTTCGATGAAGACGAAGATCTTCAAGAATTCCTGTTTTCGTTTGAAACGGAATTCGTAGCCCGATACGACCGAAAACGAATTGCGAGAGACCCTCAATTTCCAATAGAGTTTTGGAATCAATATGATGCATGCCGATCCAACCTTCCTCGACGAATAATAACGTGGAAGGTTGGCATCATAGCTTCAACGAGCTGGTTCGGCAAAAGCATAGCAGTCTTTGAGAGCTTATCAGATGCTTGAAAGTGGTCGAATACATTTTTAGACGAATTGTTAAAGTCAAACTGTTTTAGATGAATTGTTGTAGTCGAGTTTTCCGCAAATCCAAAAACGTTCATTATACTCAAATACACGTTATCCATGCGTTGAAAGTTGTTTTGCACAATTGCAGCGATCGAAAATTTGAAAAACATCGAAATCGAGAAATCGTTTGTTCCGAGCGTTTCGAAGATCGAATTCGGTATAATAAAGTCAAAAACGTTCATTCTACTCAAATACACGTGATCATTGCGTTAAAAGTGGTTTCGCACAATTGCAGCGATCGAAAATTTTCAAAACATCGAAATCGAGAAATCGTGTGTTTCGAGCGTTTCCGAGATCGAATTCGGTATAATAGAGTCAAAAACGTTCATTCTACTTGAATACACGTGATCCATGATGCGTGAAAAGTGGTTTCGCACAATTGCAGCGATCAAAAATTCGAAAAACATCGAAATCGAGAAATCGTGTGTTCCGAGTGTTTCCGAGATCGAATTCGGTATCATAGAGTCAAAAACGTGCATTATACTCGAATACACGTGATCCATGCGTTAAAAGTGGTTTCGCACGATCGCAGCGATCGAAACTTTGAAAATCATCGAAATCGAGAAATCGTGTGTTCCGAGTGTTTCCGAGATCGAGTTCGGGGAAAATAGAGTCAAAAACGTGCATTATACTTGAATACACGTTATCCATGCGTTAAAAGTTGTTTTGAACAATTGCAGCGATCGAAAATTTGAAAATCATCGAAATCGAGAAATCGTGTGTTCCGAGTGTTTCCGAGATCGAATTCGGTATAATAGAGTCAAAAACGTTCATTATACTCGAATACACGTTATCCATGTGTTACAAGTTGTTTAGCACAATTGCAGCGATCGGAAATTTTAATGAAACCGAAATCGAGAAATCGTGTGTTTCGAACGTTTTCGAGATCGTAGCTCGGTGTAAGGGAGTCAAATCGTTTATTCTGCTAAAATACACACGATCTATGCATTTGGAGTTGTTTCGCACAATTGCATCTATTGAAACTTTGAAAAACATCGAATTCGAGAAAACGTGTGTTTCGAGCTTTCCGAGATCGAATTCGGTATAATAGAGTCAAAAACGTTCATTATACTCGAATACACGTTATCCATGTGTTAAAAGTTGTTTTACACAATTGCAGCGATCGAAAATTTTAAAGAAACCGAAATCGAGAAATCGTGTGTTTCGAGCGTTTTCAAGATCACAGAACGGTTATAATAATGTCAAAAAAGTTTATTCTACTCAAATTCA
>JACEOJ010003847.1:1726-13496 GCA_013761285.1 Campoletis sonorensis | reverse complement strand
TGTTACTTTATAGTATTGTTAGTTGAATATTGTGTATTTCGTTCTAGCATTAGAAGAAAACGGGGTATGTGTCTATATAGACATATGTATACGCTGTTGTACATGTGTTTTACAGTTTGTACCTACTCCAGAGTTCGAGGGGTACCAAAAACGGTTGATTTTTTTTTGCGTTACTCGCTGTAGGCGGTCAGTTTGAGTTCGGTGTTTTTATTGTTTTATTAATGTGCTATTTTTGCTCGGTCACAGTGTATGATTTTACGCTTTTTGTTTTCTAACTCTATTTCGATATCGTTTTGATCTGAGAATGTTCGTGTTATTTCGTATGGACCCTTGTAATTGTCATCAAACTTTCCTGTTTTGGGGTTTTTTACTAAATAGATTTTATCACCTACTTTGAATTTGACAGGGTTGATTTTCTTATCATAATGAACTTTTGATTTTTGTTTTGCAGTCTCTAGGTTGTTGTGAGCTAATTTTCGTACTTCTTGTAGTTGTGTTGCTAGATTTTTTACGTGGTCGTCGTACGTGAGTATTTCATCCATGTACGCGAATTGAGAGGGTAGACGGGCTTCCCGTCCCAAGACTATTTGGTATGGCGTGAACTTCGTACCTTCGTGTACGCTTGTATTATAAGCGAAGGTGGCGAGTTTAAGCCATTTATGCCAGTCTTTTTTATTGGTATAGTGCTTCAGATAATCCGTAAGGACTTGATGGCTTCGTTCGAGGGAACCGTTCGATTGCGGGTGAAAGGCTGTAGTTTTTATTTGTTTTATTTTTAGGACTTTCGTTAACTGTTTCATGACACGGCCAATGAAAGCTGCTCCTTGATCGGTCAAAATGATTTTTGGACAGCCGAACAAACAGATGAAGTCTGTTACCAATGCATAGGCGATCTCATTAGCGGTCGCACTCATGAGAGGGATTGCGAATGAGAATTTCGAAAGATTATCTTGTATGGTGAGGATAAAACGATGACCTTGGTCTGATACCGGTGTTATCGGTCCAACTATGTCCATAGCGATCTTATCGAATACGTTGATCGGAGTGTCGGTGAGGACCATAGGTTGTTTCGTTTTTATTCTGACCAACTTTCTTCTTTGGCAACTTTCGCATTGTCTAACATAATCTTCTACTTGTTTTTTGAGATTGTTCCAAAAATATTTTTGACGAATTCTGTTGTATGTTTTCGTTACGCCTTTATGACCTGCAATCGGGGATTCATGGCATTCTTTTATTATACCTGGTCTATCCTCGAGTGGTGGTGTTATGATCTCGTCTTTGCAAATCCTAATCTGAGTGTCTGTATTTACGAAAATTTCGCGAATAATGTTTTTTATTTTGATCCAGGTTGAGCGATCGAAATTGTTTCTTTTTTCAGAGACTGTTGCTGATTTAATTTGAAATTCTTCCATTTTGGTTTTCAGATTTTGAATTGACTTTGTAAAATTTTCTTGAGTTGGGGGTGATAAATCGTTTTCTTGAATTATTAAGGCAAAAACTTTCTTGTTTTTGTTATTTGTAACTAATACTTGACCTACTTCCAATTTATCGGAAGGGGTTAGTCTGAGTACACCTAATTCTATTAATCTTTTCCCGATTTCGTTTGAGACTGTGCCGTCGGCGGATATGAAGCATATGTAATTGTCTTTAATCATCTCGAGATTGTCATTTGTCTCGATAATATTGACAACGTTTATATTAGTGTTGTCGTTGTCGATTGTTGTATTGTTTGGAGTTCCTTCAATAACAACAGGAGGAGTATTATTTTGTGGGGGTGAGATGATTCTTACAATCGGTGTGAGAGGACGGTTCGGTTGTGGTGTTTCATTATCAGAAAGGGAATCCCTAGCTATTTCCTGTTCGTAAGGGAGGATTTCGTATTCCGATGGTACTTGAGCTTCCTCTTCTGATGGTATGCTAGTGTCATTATCCGAAAGTATTTGATCTGCATTTCCTTGGATTGAGATATTAAAGGGTTCTTGGGACATAGATTTTTCATTTATTGAGATAATGGGATCTTCGTTTATTGCTTGTGTTTGAGAGTCGTTTATGTTCGTAGGAGGATTATTTTCTATCGGATTTATTTTGGTTTGTACTATAGTTGGTGTTGAGTCTGTAGTTTTCATTGTGGATAATTCGTCGTTTGTGTTCTCGACGATTCTTTTTGACCGTACTCGTTTTTTCGTTTCATGGGTATGTTCTCCTGTCTCGGTACAGTACATGCATTGTCTTTGTTTTCGTATTCTGGTCGATTTACGGGTTGGCTGTAATGGTGGTTTTTTCACCCTTGGTTTCCTAGGAGGTTTTGGGATTTTCCAGGCAGTTGGGCTGTTAATTTTTTCTACTGCTACGTCTGGTATTACTTCTTCTACGGTACATTCTGTGCGTGAGGGATTAGGATTTTCGTTTTCTTTCATAATCTCGATTTCTCTTGGCGAAATTGTCTCTTTCGATTTCTCTACTGGGTTGACATGTGTTTGTTGTGTGTCTTCTCTGTCTTGGGAGAGAGTGAGTGATTTTTTTTGTTCGGGCTCTTGCTTTTGGTATATGTTCGAAGGGTTTTTACGTCTTACTATGGAACGAGAGTTCGAATATTCTTCACGGTCTGAATTTTTTTCAGTCGCGAGTGAGCTTGTAATGTTTTCCAGCTTTCTTCTAGCGCGTCTGGTAGGGGACGGCGTGAAAGATGCTGAGTTTCGTGAACGTTTGTCGAGAATTTGATGTGTGAGTTTTCGGTGGAAACTATTTTTTTCCTTGTACGTTACGCGTTGTAACCATTGGGTTTGCCTGGGGATTATCTATGGGTTTATTGCTAGAATCTGGTTGAGGTAGTTTTCTACAGTGGGTTGATGTGACTGCCAGCTGTTTTTCAGGGCTTTCTGACTGTATTAACATTCTAAATGATTGGTTGACTTCGTCATCCAATTCCATGTCTGAATTTGATGAGTGTTTTTTAGGGGTTTCAACCGTTAGAGTGGCTGAGTTATGGGGATTTACGTCTGAATTTTTGCTAACTTTTGGTTCGGGTGTTTTCGGCACATGTGTAGAAATAAAGACATCAACTGTTTTTTCGGCGGGTGATGGGGTTTTTGGTGCGAGTTCTCCGATGATTCTATATTCGGCTATGATTTCGTAATTAGGTTTTTGATTTGGCTGTGCTATAGGTTTATGGGTTTCTGTATTTACTGAGGTTACGTGGACAGGATTGTCCTCGTGTTCGTCTGATGAAGACGATGATTTATCTTTTGAGATGTTGTGGAATGGTAAATTTCGTCTGACGCGATCTTTCCTTTTCTTTAAACTTTTCCTTTTGCGTTTGTCGTACGCTGAGTAGGTTGCTTGACTTTCTGAGTTACTAACTTGGAATTCTTGATTACAATTTATTGGTGATTTTATTTCATTTCGGTTCGTTGTTTTGGGTGAACCCGTTTGTTGTTGATTTTGCAAACTTGTATGAGTTTCTTGATTAAGGGATTTAGACAAATTTGTTTTTTGTTGCTCTCGTAAATTCGTATGAGTTTCTGTGTTAAATGATTTAGGTGAATTTATTTCTTCGAGCTCTGGATTTAGTGTCCTCTCTATATTGAGGTTCTTATCAGGCAGTTGATCGGGCTGCTGATTTGGGTTCGAGATTTCGATTGATTCATTATTGGCCTGATTATCGCACGTTTCTCTCGGAATTGCCGTGTCGCTATAATCAGTCGATTCTGAATCGCTGTATGGAGTTAGGGAGTCCTGTGGATCTCCTTCTGGAATATGATTAGAAACACGTGGTCTCTTTCTATTATCGTCTGAATTAGAGGTGGAAGGGTGAGGTCTGGCGATACCTGGATTTAAACTGAGTTGTTTTCCACCTGTTTGGTTTTTGGTAATTCGCCATTTAAATTTAATTGGAAGAGCGATTGGGTTACGCGATAATGCGTCAGCGTTGGTATTTACTCTTCCCGGTTTGTACTGGATTTTGAAATCGAATTCCTTTAGACGTTCTCTCCATCTCAGTACACGAGAGGTCGGGTCATTCATAGAATTGACCCAGACAAGTGGTCGGTGGTCGGTCAAGAGGGTAAATTGCCTGCCATAAAGGTAGGGCCTAAAGGTTTTTAGTGCGAAGACCACTGCGACCATTTCTTTTTCCGTGGTGGAATAATTCCTTTCTGCTTTATTAAGGACTCGAGAAGCTGCTGCTACCATCGGGTCTTCTCCGATCTTGCCTTGTGAGAGAACTGCGCCAACGGCGTAATTGGATGCATCTGTTGTTACGATAAACGGTTCGGAAAAATTTGGATATTGGAGGATTGGCGAAGAACACAACTTCTCGCGTAGTGTTTCGAATGCTAATTGATGTTGGGAATTCCAGTGGAATTTAACATTTTTGCTCGTGAGATCTGATAGTGGTTTTGCTATTGCTGAGAAATTTTTAATGAAGCGACGGTAATATCCTGCTAATCCTAAAAATTCTTTTACGTTCTTGGGTGTTTTTGGAACTTGGAATTTTTTTACGGCTTCGATGTTTTTAGGGTCAGGTTTTAAACCTTCTGCCGAGATAAGGTGTCCTAGGTATCGTACTTCGGTTCTCAGAAATTCGCATTTATCAGTTTGTAATGTAAGGTTAGCATTTCGTAAACGTTCTGCGAGTTTCTTGAATTTGGCCTCATGTTCGTCCATGGATCGAGCATAGATGACTATGTCGTCAAGGTATACGAACAGGTCGTTACCTTGTAATCCTTTAAGAACAAGGTCCATTAAGCGTTGGAAAGTAGCTGGTGCATTTTTTAATCCAAAGGGCATTCTGTTGAATTCATAGTGACCGTGAGGGGTCGTAAATGCTGTTTTATGTTTATCGTTTGGGTCCATTTCTATTTGGTGGAACCCGGATGCTAAATCGAAGATAGAAAAGTATTTTGCTCCACCGAGTTGGTCTAAGATATCGGTAATTAACGGTAGAGGGTACGCGTCGCCTATTGTGACGTCGTTCAATTTTCTAAAATCGATTACGAGTCTCCATCTCTTATTTCCTTTTGAGTCTTCTTTTTTTGGAACTATCCACACCGGTGAATTATATGGGGAATTCGACGACTCTATGATTTCTAGTTTTAGTAAGTCATTTATTTGTTTTTCAATCTCTGGTCTTTGGAAAGGTGGGTGTCGGTATTGTCTCGTATTGACGGGTTTGTCATCCACTGTAATAATTCTATGTTTGCACACGCTAGTTGATCTGAGAGGTTCGCCCGGTATATGGAAGAGGTCTGCATTTTCTGTAACAAGTGTTGTTACTGCGTCACGCTCTTCATCGTTAAGGTGGTCAAGACGCAAAAGGTTTATCACACTTTCTACACGATTTTCTCGCGTCCGAGGGGTGTCGTGTTTTTTGGCTTTGCCGATTGCGGAATTTGTATTCTTTTGATCGTTCTCATCTGTGCTCATATCGAAAGGATAGAGAGAGATTATTGGAACATCCACTTTAACATCTGTATCGAGGGTATTGATGGCATAGAGGTAAGCTTTGCCGTTGGTATTTTTTACCAAGGCTTCGCCCGCGTAAATGCCTTCTGGGAAAGGTATGCGAGGTACATATCCTGTCTCTAGTGCATTACCTATTCGTACAAACATTGTCATTTTCTGTCTGGCCTTGAGCAGAAATGATTCTGTGTCTGTGAATGGTATTTGCACGTCATTGATTTGCACACACCTTTCTTTCCAGTCAATTTTCCCTTTATTTATACCGAGAGTCTCATGTCCAAGTATAGCGTCGAATTCTACAGGGAAATCGTCTTTAACTACGTGAAATATCTCCGATTTACCACAAATAGCGATGTTGATTTGACCAAGGGTTTTTGGTCTATCGGAGTTCGAGATTCCGTATAATTCGTAAATTATGGAATTGTTTATTAAGTTTGTATTAGCGATGTTCTGGTTTTTAATTAAATTCAATTGCGATCCCGAGTCTGCGAGAAATAATGTTTGTGGTTTCATTAGGTCTTGCGATTTTATGATTATTGTGGGTGCGTAGTAGTTGTTTGAAGTTACACTAAGATTGCAATAGGCCCGAGGGATATTTTGTTCTTTTGTTTCGGGACTTTTTGGTTTGGGTACTCTTAATTGTTTTGTCCCGTCGACGTACCCGGACGAGGGGTTACCGGCTCGTTTCCCGCCTGATTGTTAGTGTTAGTAGTTGTATTTTTGGCATTGTTGTATGCTCGTCTACGACAGTCGCGTATTAAATGTCCCGGTTTTTTGCAATAGTTGCAAACTATTTTGTTTTGATTTTCTGTCGTGTCTGTCTTATTTTGTTTTTTCAGTGCATAACAGTCGTCAATCACGTGATTGGTTTTTTTGCAAAAGTTACAAAATTTGTCGGTTTTTTGATTGGGGTTCTGATTTGTCTGATTTTTATTTTGCTGATCTTTTTTATTGTTATACTGATTTATTGGTAAGCACGTTGATTGGTTTGTGCGTTTTGTTTCTATTGGGTCAATCAGTGGCTCGAATTCGATTGCTTTGTCGTACATGTCTTCGAGAGCTTGATATGTGGTATAAGGAATGTGAGGGCGGTATGCAGGATTTATGCCTTTACGAAATTGGTCCATTGCCATATCTAGAATGAAGTCTTTTGCTCCTTCGGGGTTTCGAACTTTTGAGAGTTCGATAGCTTGAACTGTTTGATTCACATGCAAGTTGAGTCTACTGTAAAAAGTTAATAGGGATTCTTTGTCCTTTTGTTCAAATGTGTATAATTCTGCTACCCAGCCAGCAAGTGTTCTCGAGCCAATAAATCGTTTTTTGAGTGTGTCGACCAGATGAGTGATTGTTTCGATGGTGAAACATTCTAAGCTGTCGCTAGCCATGCCTTTACATTTGCTTTTTAATAATTTTACTATCTGTTTTTCTGTGACTGCTGAAATGTATTCTCGAGCTGATTCGCAATTATTGATAAATGTGGTTAAAGAACAGGTTTTGGGAGTGCCGTCGAACTCTGGAATGTATTTTATGAAATCTCTGTAATTTGATTGCATCGTATATGCAGGATTTTCAAAAGTTTGATTGAAATTGGGTTGATTTTGTCGATTAAGATTTGTCGCTAATTGTTGGCTAAGTCGATCTATATCTATAGTGACTTGTTGTGGGGGTATTTGGCTATGTGCGCTTGACGTCGCGCCCATTCCAGAAATGTCCATAGGATCTCCTTGATGAGGCATTGTGATTTTTTTTTATGACTTACACGTTGAAGATCTCGTAGGTGGTTGACGCGTGCTGCTGAACCTGCTGTTGAGTTGTCGTGTTGATTCCTTGGGGTTCGCTGCTGCTGGTGTTTTTGACCTGCTCTCTGCTGCACAGCTGGTTTATGGCCTCGGCTTCTTTGTGGTCGTCTCAAGTGTTGTTCCGTGTAGGCGTGAAATTAGGGTCACTTTCACGAAAGAGTTTTTGTATTTTCACAGTCACCCACTTTAATATAGCTTAAGGTTGTGGGTTTCGTATTTAATTGTTCTTAGTGTTCACTGGTAAATTTCGATGATATTGTTCACTTGTTGTTACAATTTTAATTTAGACTCAAAATTGTGTTGTGTAAATTGTGCAATTTTGTGATTTTAGAATTTTCGTAGTTTGTTGTCACCAATTTTAATATAAAATTGAAAATGGTGCAATTTATTTAATAGATTTTATGGTTTATGGTACGTGATTTTCCGAGTTTTGTTTTTCGCTGCCACCAGTTTTAATATAAAATTAAAAGTGGTGTATTTTGATTTATTGATTGTTCGTAGTTTTTTTTTCACTGCCACCAGTTTTAATATAAAATTAAAAATGGTGTGGTTTGATTATTTAAGAGTCTCTGTAGTTTTTCGTAGTTTCCGCTGCCACCAGTTTTAATATAAAATTAAAAATGGTGTGGTTCACGGTTTAAAGATTTCAATGATTTTCGTAGTTTTCCGTAGTTTCCGCTGCCACCAGTTTTAATATAGTAATTTGTTACGTCCCGAGAGAGGGGATCGCTATATTCACGGAGGTATTTATGCTTGACCGCGAATTTTGATGTGCGAACGATGTTTGCGATTACTATACTATTTGGATTTGGATTTTAATGATGTTTAGGTTTGTTTGGATTTGTTTGGGTTTAGAGATGTTTGTCGTATCAGTGAGGGTTTTTGATTCCTCAGAATAATTGATCACACACAATTTTACACACTAATTGATTTGGGTTTTATTCACTGTTGTTTTCACTTAATTGTAGAGTTACACAAGTTGGTTTTTATTACGATGTTGAATTATTATTAAAAGAGTTAGTTAATAGTTTATTTACGATCCTGTTTTAGATCAGACCGGAGTTAACGATATAGGATTTCGGCGTTGCAAGGACGGTTTACACTCGCCTTGATGAACTCGCGAACTTATATAAAATTGTATTAGTCGCGGTTAATGAAACAGAGATTATTTTAAGAGATGTAGAGTCTCTGAGATTTCGCTGTTAACTGATTGTTCTAATTCTGAAATTTGGGTCCTGGAGTTGGATTCTCTGTAGGATTTTTGGGGGTAAGATGACGTGGAAGGGACTGACTTTGTTATAGTTTCATTTTGGGATTGGTCGAGGAGTCGTTAACTTGGTTTGGTATTTTGTGATTGGGTCAAGTTATAGGAGAGACTTTTCCGGATAGTGATTGGAGGAAAAGTCGTTATATTTTTCTAGGAAGATAGCAGGGTTGCTCTGGTTTCGAGTGGTTGCACGTGCGTGCTATGGATTTTGGAAAGTGGATTTTTACGACTTAAGGCGTATGGGAAAAGGTTGAGTTTAGGGTGGTCTAATTTTCGAGTATCGATAGATTTATGATTTCCTGGCGAAACCAAATTCGTGAAATCTGAGATTAAGAGATGAAGGAATAAGAGTCAGGATTTATGGATGATGCATTTGGCGACAGAATGTCGGGTCTGTTTGGAAAAAGTATTTTCCAGTTTTATGACTTTTCCTTGAAACAAAAAAATAAGGGATGCTGAGTTCTCTTGGCGACTGAAAGTCGAGTGGTGTCTGGAAGACACGTGGCTCTATGAGTTTGTGGGAAGTATGATAAGAGAAACTACTGGCCGTTACGTCGAACACCTTGCGATCATCGTTATTGCAGCCCCGATATTTTCCTTTTGTCTAATTTGTTCGTCGTCAGGCGAGGTATCGGTCGTCGTTATTACCCGCGAAATTATTATTACCTTTTGTACCGGGTCTGTGATAGACCGCCCCGATTTTATTATTAAAACCGCTCTGTCAAATCTCATTTCAATCGTTTTCAATAAATTCCGATTGTTAAACATTATTTCGTGGTTCCGCGTAAATTGATTTTGTTTCGTACTCTTTGTTACTCACTCCCGTGAAGAACCACCCCCTCTACCTTTTTGTATCTCAGTTGAGCTGAGTAGCCGGACCGCCTCGGTCATCATCGTCTCTCGTATGTCCCGGCCAACTTGCATTAGCGAGGGTGGCGAATCAAAAATCGGCTTTGGTCGGTGGTACTTGGTACCTGGCGCCCAGCCACTCTCGCGGCCGAGGGATATGCGGGGGCGATATGAGCCGAGAAGGGACCCGATGGACCCTTCTGGGAAAATCGACGTTACAGTATGTACACCGACAATTGAAATGTTTGTTGAATTTTTTTTTTTAGATAAACCACTTTTAATAATGGCAATTTGTTGCCAATTATTACGATTTTATATATTAATGCTATCAGTTTTTAAACGATGAATCTTCATACAGGGGTGGCCCATGCAAAGCGGGGCAAACCTTCAAAATGTGCCAAAAACAATGGAATTTTTCCTTCTCCTTTTTTACGTTCTTTCAAGACCAAAAATCAAATTTCAAATATTTTTTCAAAATTTCACAATTTTTTATGCATTTGCAAAATCTGAAAAAAAGTTAATTTTTTTTTCAAAATTTCTAATCTTTGCGTATTCTCTGCAGAACTTCAAAAGTGTTTTAACATGGATAACTCTTAACCCTTTGATGCACTTTGGGACGCTTAGCGTACCCTTTTTTCTTCTTATTTACTTATGTATTGAACGACTTTTCAACAACAAAAATCGGTTTCTTTTTGTTCTACCTGGTTCTTGGGGGGTTCATCATTATTTGTTAATTGTACAAATTCTATACATAAATGAATTATCGAATTTCGCACTTTTTCATGAAAAATTCATTTTCTATTAAACTACTGCGAACATCAGAATGACGACTTTTCGACCAACTCAAGATACTCAACAAAAAGTTGTAAAAGATTTTTGAATTTTTTTGAAGATTTGAATTAAAATTTTCTTCCGAACTTTCCGAATTGTTTCTGAAACTAACCCGCAGTGCGTAAAACAACATTTTATACTTGGACCACACCTCAAAGTATACTTAACCCTTCAAAAAAATCAATCTCTATTTATCTGTAAAACCCTTTCATTCTTCGAATAACCCTTGCTCCAATTTTCAAAACAACATTAATACAATAAAATTTCAATGGAAAAAATGAAATTGAAACACAGCAGAAAAAAAATTCGAAAAAAAATGTATACAAAAAAGTTCAACTGAAAAAAATTAAATTGAAATAAATTAAATTGAAAAAGAAAAAAAAACCGAAAAAAAAAGAAAAAAAAATTTCGAAGCACTTGGCGAATTTGTTTCCATTCCTCCAAACTCGCCAAGTGCTTCGAAATTTTTTTTTTCTTTTTTTTTCGATTTTTTTTTCTTTTTCAATTTAATTTTTTTCAGTTTCCCTGTGAAGACGATTTAAAGTTTCTGTGACGTCATAAAACCCCTATTTTACTGTATATAAGAGTACGGCAGCTCTCGCGCTACGCTTTTTTTTTAATACTTGGCGGTGAGCCGCTGCCGCGTCTCTTGATAATTCGATATACATGTATTTTATAAATTACACATATTTATGTAGAAAGTATATTTCGAGTACTCATTCACAAATATAGTACTGACTTTGGGGACTGCTAGCTACTTTGAGGACGGACCTCATTCTTTTCTGTATAATCTGTGATTTCCAGGACGTATAAAGCTCACGATATTGGAATGCGCGATCACCATTGTTTATATTGTATTTTTTCAATCGGTATATTTGAACGATCACACGAATTTACCTATGTGAAGTGCAATCGTCATTATCTGTAGAGTCTCGTTCGAGATAATTACGTTGTGGTACCGTACTTTCGAAAGAAGGTAACACAAATTTCAGCGCATTAAAAAAAAATGAGTGCTGCAGCATTCATTTTTTAAATGCTATTGTTTTTTTGATGCTGTGTTCTCTTCGTGCAAAACTACGGTACTACAACTTAATCTCGAGAACGAAACTCTTAAGGTAAATGTATAATGAGTATATTTTAAAATTTGTCTGAGTTTGTTTGGGTTTGTTTGGGTTGACTACCTTTTATACAATATCGACTTTGAGGACTGAAGGGCACTTTTCGAACAAAATTTTCAAGGACCGTCCTTGATATAACCATCAGTCCTCGAAATCAACATTTTATACGTGAAACAGACCTCAAAGTATACTTTATAATCAAGAGACGCGGTAGCGGCTCGGCGCCAAGTATTAAAAAGAAAGCGTAGCGCGAGAGCTGCCGTACTCTTATATATGTTACGTCCAAGTAACAAACCAAAAATAAAATTTGCCCTATTTTGGACCTTAGCAAAAGCTAATTAGTCCGGGATTCGGGCACGGGAGTTTCGTCGGATTTTATGTTTTATTGGTTAAATTCTCTCAGGATCGTAGAGATCATTTCATCATAGAGAATTTAACCGTTTATT
>JACEOJ010003822.1:269-12555 GCA_013761285.1 Campoletis sonorensis | reverse complement strand
CTTGAGCCTGTACAAAGTTTTTTCTCAGCAATTACGCGATCAATCGTACTGATTTAAGGCTCAATCGATGTATTTTTTTCAAAATGAATCTCCAGTTCAATTTTCAAATCATAATATATCTCCTGCGATTCATAATTAAAGAAAATGACTTTCAGTTTTTACCCCCACCACGGCGAATCGTTTTATTCAGAGATAATATACTCGGCAGAGGCTCGGGCAAGCAGACGACAGAACTGTCAAATGTACTTGTCCCGAGACTCTACCGAGTCTCTTGATAACTAAAATCGAAACTATTTCACGAAAATAATCATAACTAAAATCGAAAACATTTTACGAAAATCATCATAACTAAAATCGAAATTATTTCACGAAAATAATCATAACCAAAATCGAAATTCTGTCACGAAAAGAGGCACACAGGCACACAGACAAGTGACACGGAACCTCTCCACACGTATTGAACCCTAATAACACTTTGATTATTTCATTCTTCTATTTTTCCTAATTATTGTCTCTCACCAATCTTTTTTTGCTATTATCATCTCGGCTGCCACAAAGTCCTCCTCAAGGTATCAAGAGACTCGGTAGAGTCTCGGGACAAGTACATTTGACAGCTCTGTCTGTCGTCTGCTGGCCCGAGGCTCGCCAGAGTATATTATCTCTGAATGAAGTAAATTTCGGTGGTGGAGGTAAAAACTGTAAGTCATTTTCTCGAATTACGAAGCTCAGGAGACAGATGATGACTTGAAAATGGCTTTCGAGACTAATTAAGAAAAAATCTTTCGATTGAGCCTTAAATCAGCACGATTGATGCCGTAAATACGGCATCAAACGTGCCAAATCTCAGCAAATGCTGAGAAAAAACTTTGCACAGGCTCGAGATTATGCAAAAGTTCCAACACATCGAAGAATTTGACGTGTCTGTATATGCGCGCAGACGACACAATCAAAGACGTTTTGATGCCCATCAAAACCCGTTTTCACCGAAGCCGGTCTTCGGCGACAAAAGTAACGAGTTCCCATTGGTCCTTTCCTCTGTACCCATACCACGGAAAGTTTGACGGTAGTTTTTACGGTGTAAACTGCGAGACGCGTAAACAGCCTGTTTTTTGTGGACTTCTCGTAAATCCGTCGTGGGTAAAATTTGAACTAATTTGTAAATCACAGTCGCAAATTGTATCCGAGTGTTGACAGATGGTAAGGTCGGAATAATTCACGCAAAAAAGAATATCAATTTGACCCTTTGAAACACACATTTTTCCTTACGTGCAATTAGCTCAAAACTTTGTACTCGGGGGTTTTCGGGTTCGCTGATTACAAATCTGCACTTAAAATTTAGAAATTCAAGATGGCGAATACAATATGGCGGACAACAAATGCAAAAATTGTTTGATGAAAGCAACACATGGTACTCGGGGGTTTTCGGGGTCGCTCATTACAAATCTGCACCCAAAATTTAGAAATTCAAAATGGCGGATCCAACATGGCGGACCATAAATTAAAAAGTTTTTTGATGGAAGCGAAAGTTGGTACTCGGGGGTTTTAGGGGTCGCTGATCACAAATTTACTATCAAAATGTGGAAATTCGAGATGGCGGATACTATATGGCGAGCGATAACTGCGAAATTCGTTTGATATGAAAGCGAAAGTTGGTACTCGGGGGATTCGGGGTCGCCGAATACAAATCTGCACCCAAAATTTCGGAATTCAAAATGGCAGATGAAAAAAAAAAAAATTCTGCCAAGTACTTGGCGAGTTTTTTTGCTTAGCTAGGATCACGTAATATATTTCTTATGGTACGAACTCGCCAAGTACTTCGGCGGAAATTATTTTTTTTTCTATTAAATTTGTTTTGTTTGGATTTTTTTTTTTCAATTTTTTTCTCATTCCGATTTTTTGTTCGGGACTCTGTTCTTCTGACCAATTTTTATTTTTGTGCATTTTGGTGACTTTTTTCAATGCCCAACTATTTTTTGCTTTTTTTTTAATACTCCATCCTCAAGCGACAATGAAACACTTGTCCTATTATTGATATTATAAATTTTAGTGCTGAAGGTAAATAATTTTCGATCTTGCCAATTTTTTGAGAATTTTTTACTTTTTTGGGTAGTTTTTTTCTGTGAAAACAAATGGAAACGGGGGTCAACAAATGTACTTGTCCAAGGTTTTTTTCCCCGGCGAGGGGATTTTTGGCCCGGCTATTATTTCTTTTTTCTGAACCTTTCGCTTTCATCAATAAATTTATGCATTTATGGTCCACCATATTGGATCTGCCATTTTGAATTCCGAAATTTTGGGTGCAGATTTGTATTCGGCGACTCTGAATCACCCGAGTACCAACTTTCGCTTCCATATCAAACGAATTTCGCAGTTATCGCTCGCCATATACTATCCGCCATCTCGAATTTCCAAATTTCAATAGTAGATTTGTGATCAGCGACCTCTAAAAGCCCCGAGTGACAACTTTCGCCTCCATCAAAAAACTTTTGAATTTATGGTCCGCCATGTTGGATCCGCCATTTTCAATTTCGAAATTTTGGATGCAGATTTTTAATCGGTGAGCCCGAAACCCCCCGAGTACCATGTGCTGTTTTCATCAGACAATTTTTGCACTTGTGGTCCGCCATATTGGATCCGATATCTTGAATTTCTAAATTTTGGGTGCAGATTTGTAAACAGTGACCCCGAAAACCCCCGAGTACCATGTTTTGCTTTCATCAAACAATTTTTGCATTTGTTGTCCGCCATATTGTATTCGCCATCCTGAATTTCCAAATTTTAAGTGCAGATTGGTAATCAGCAAACCCGAAAACCCCCGAGTACAAAGTTTTGAGCTAATTGCACGTAAGAAAAAATGTGTGTTTCAAAGGATCAAATTGATATTTTTTTTGCGTGAATTATTCCGGCCTTACCATCTGTCAACACTCGGATACAATTTGCGACTGTGATTTACAAATTAGTTTAAATTTTACCCACTACGGATCTACGAGAAGTCCACAAAAAACACGCTGTTTACGCGTCTCGCACTTCACACCGTAAAAACTACCGTCAAACTTTCCGTGGTATGGGTACAGAGGAAAGGACCAGTGGGAACTCGTTATACTTTTGTCGCCGAAGACCGGCTTCGGTGGAAACGGGTCTTAACCGGGGACATGAAGCCTTTGACTGTGTCGTCCGCGCGTATATACGGACACGTCGAATGCTTCCATGTGTAGGTAATTTTTGCATAATCTTGAGCCTGTGCAAAGTTTTTTCTCAGCAAATACGGCATAAATCGTGTTGATTTTAGGCTCAATCGAAAGATTTTTTCTTAAGTAGTCTCCAGTTCAATTTTCAAGTTCTCATCTGTCTCCTGAGCTTCGTACTTTAAGAAAATGACTTTCAGTTCTTACCCCCACCACCGCGAAACGTTTAATTCAGAGATAATATACTCGAGCGAGCCTCGGGCCAGCAGAGACAGACAGAGCTGTCGAATGTACTTGTCCCGAGACTCTACCGAGTCTCTTGATAAGAAAATTTCAACAAAATCGAAGGGAGTCGGGCCGAAACCTCGGTGATTTGGCATGGAATGCCCCGTATATATTATATGTATTAGGGTGGGTCAAAAAAATCGACATTTTTTTTCTGCCACGCGAAATCTTGTTGCTAGGTTCCTCTAGAAAGTGCTCACCAAGTATGAGCTCCTAATATTAACGGGAAGATGATGCTCATCGTAGTTTTCCATTTTTAATTTAGTCTCATACAAAAATGGTCATTCTTCTTTTTCCTGAACCTTTCGCAATCAATAAATTTTTGCATTTACGGTCCGCTATTTTGATTTCCGAAATTTTGGGTGCAAATTTGTAATCAGCAACCCCAATCCTATTTCCCCGAGTACCAACTTTCGCTTTCATATCAAACGAATTTCGCAGTTATCGCTCACCATACAGCATCCGCCATCTTGAATTTCCACATTTTGATAGTAGATTTGTGATCAGCGACGCCTAAAACCGCCGAGTACCAACTTTCGCTTCCATCAAAAAACTTTTGAATTTATGGTCCGCCATGTTGGATTCGCTATTTTGAATTTCGAAATTTTGGATGCAGATTTTTAATCGGTGAACCCGAAAACCCTCGCGTACAACTTTCGCTTTTCTTAAACGATTTTCGCAGTTACTGTTCGCCATATTGTATCCGCCATCTTGAATTTCGAAATTTTTAGTGCAGATTTGTAATCAGCGACCCCGAAAACCCCTGAGTACCATGTTTTGCTTTCATCAAACAACTTTGGCATTTGTTGTCCGCCATATTGTATTCGCCATCTTGAATTTCTAAATTTTAAGTGCAGATTTGTAATCAGCGAACCCGAAAACCCCCAAGTACAAAGTTTTAAGATAAATGCACGTAAGGAAAAATGTGTGTTTCAAAGGGTCAAATTGATATTTTTTTTTGAGTGAATTATTCCGGCCTTACCATCTGTCAAGGATCCAATTTGCGACTGTGATGTACAAATTAGTTCAAATTTCACTCACGACGGATCTACGAGAAGTCCACAAAGAACACGCTGTTTACGCGTCTCGCACTTTACACCGTAAAAACTCCCGTCAAACTTTCCGTGGTATGGTTACAGAGGAAAGGACCAATGGGAACGGGTTTTGACCGGGGACATGAGGCCTTTGACTCTGTCGTCTGCGCGTATATACGGACACGTCGAATGCTTCCATGTGTAGGTAATTTTTGCATAATCTTGAGCCTGTGCAAAGTTTTTTCTCAGCAAATACGGCATTAATCGTGTTGATTTTAGGCTCAATCGAAAGATTTTTTCTTAAGGAGTCTCCAGTTCAATTTTCAAGTTCTCATCTGTCTCCTAAGCTTCGTACTTCAAGAAAATGACTTTCAGTTTTTACCCCCACCACCGCGAATCGTTTTATTCAGAGATAATATACTCGGGCGAGCCTCGGGCCAGCAGACGACAGACAGAGCTGTCGAATGTACTTGTCCCGAGACTCTACCGAGTCCCTTGATAACGGAAATTAACACTAGGGTGTTTCGTCGATGGGTTTTCGTTTTCTTGCCCTCTTTTTCCCTTTTTTTTTTTGAAAGACACGATTTAAAAAAAATATATAATAGAAAAACTGAAATGAATCCTGTCCCCCCTTTTAAGCAAGGAAAAAGACCCAAGGCACACGGGAAATTTCAAGTTAGTGTTAGACTAGCTAATTAATAACAAAACACGCATTTGCGAGGCATACCAAAGAAAAAGAGAAAATGATACGGGACTTTGTCCCAAATAGTCCGGCGGTCCGCTCGGACACTTACGCGTCAAAGAAAAAGATCAGAATCAACAGAAATATATAGCATTTGTGCACTAATAAGACGCGGCAAGAAAAGAAAGTAAAAATAGCCAAAGTCAAAAATAGGGTGACGTGAGGTTTTCGTGGAAGACTCCTTTAAGTCGTCAATGACGGGGTGGACCGAAGTCTCTCCGAGGGTACGTGGGTGGCCTCTCCCATTCAGCCTGTTGTCACGTCAACGCTTTATCCAACTGGCGTTGTTGGTGGGCGACGATCGCGTCGACGTTCGATGGATCTCCAAACGAATATCCGGCCGAGGAGGCGTTCATAGGCACCAGCGGTGGCATTGACTCGCTTCCACATCCTACCCATTTCGGGCCTCGTGAACGGTGGTGATTCGTCAGAATCGGGTACGGCCTACTATTATTACGGGTTGGGCCCGTGGCTGGTCGTGGTGAGGACCTCGGATCCTCCGGGAAGGAACACCAATTCCCTTCGGTTGCGTGTCGTCCAACTCCATCTCGATCGTTCATCGGGACGTTTCCGTCCGGACGAGGGATGGCACGGGGCCAAAGGTCTGACGCCATCTCAGCATCACGTCGATCTGGTCGACGAGGGGTGCTAGCCGCCTTTCCCGGTTTTGGGAGGTGGCTCGGGTCCGTTGTCCGATTTGGACATGACTGTGTGGACGTGTCCGACTGGCCACACTTATGGCAAAAGTCCCGCTTGATCTGACTAGGACACTCATTAGAATTGTCCCCTTTTCCATGCCACTTTCAACATCAGGCCATTCTTTTGACCCGACGAGGGGACTCGGCTACTAGAGCCATTTGAACGGTACCGAGGGCGGTTAAAGTACCCGCTGGAGGCGTGGTTTCCACCGAAAGAGATGAACTACCACCCGTGTCACCTGTAATGCTGACGACGCCTACGACCTGGGTAGGCGCGATTGTAGTTTTGCCAACTGTACGACTCGGATCAACTCCAAGCTCAGCCAGCCGCGGTGGTGATGGCGAGGACGATAGGCGGTTCGGCGTCCTTCCTAGGAGCGAGCGATCGCCCGACGACACGTCAAGCTCCAATACCTCCGAATCGGATGACGTCTCGGTCGGTTTTTCAGGAGTCGACGGGACTGACCTGGATCTTAACCACGTTAACACCACCCAGGGAATCGCCCTGGGTGTGTCCGTTTGACACTGCTGGTCTTGGATGAGTGGTCGAACCATGATCCTCTTGGTTCTCGTCCGGACCGGGTTAATCTGGGTCTCGTCTTCTCTAGTCTCTGGCTCTCGTGGAGGCGTCACCGGCTCGGTCTGCGTCTCTGCTTCGGCGGTTGTCGGGTTATCTGACCCACGACTGTTGCCGGCGTGCCTGGGCGTGAAGATGACGCGGATGATGATGATGACGTCGATGACGAAGATGACGACGAGGAGAACGTTGAACTGGCGTCACCTTCCCCCGCACTATAAACGGGAAAGTCCGGGACGTCATAGTCCCCGAGAAACTGTAAAGGGGCCCTCTGGATGCAGGTCGCCTTGATCGCCGCCATGTAGCCGGGTCGTCTCTTTTCACACTTCCAAATCACTTTAAGGAACGGACGAAGGGGGTTCCAGTAGGGACTCAGCACCATTATGGACGGATCAGGTGTCAGGCGTGGTGGCGAGGTTAAGGCAGCAGTTCGTCCTTCATCCTATTCCACGAGGCTTGGCCCTTCTGGGGAATACGCGAACCTCATAGGGTTCATCACCGCGATAGAGCCATTGTCACTCGCTGGTGATGGTGGTGGTTGGCAGTACCCAACGTAGGGGTCAGAGATCGGCAGGTCGGATGGCTCAAGGCGATGGTCGGGAGAGTCCAAGACCATCTCTGGTACACACGCCTCGTCCCGTCCCGTTTAGAGTGCGGGGGAAGGTGACGCCAGTTCAACGTCCTCCTCGTCGTCATCTTCGTCATCGACGTCATCATGGACAGTCTCTTGGTCCGAGTGTTGCGGGGACCGTGGTATTTCCTCCACTAGACCCCCTGTTTGTGTCTCCTTTGAAGGCTCCATTATCAGGAGGAAGGGTCGAAGGAAAAAAAAGGTAGCAACAAAAAAGAAAAATGTGCGCAAACAAAAAAAAGGTGGGCGTGATAAGCAACATTGGGTGAGGGCCCATGCGCGTAACTCGCGAGGGAGGACCAGCTTCCAAGCGTTTAAATCAATCATTTCGATAGAAACGAGATCCGCTGGGCGGTGAGTGTACAAACGTCCACCGTCGATTTTCCAATCCGGAAATAGATCAGGGGCACGTTCAACACTACGGTACCTCCTCTTGTACCAGTGGTCCTTGGTCTCCACCATTCTTTCTTTGATTTGGGCGATGGATTATCACCGCATCGTTCCAAACCACGAGATACTCTCGGCGCTAGGGCGGCTGGCCATGTAGGCTTAGCCACGGCGTTGATGTTCGCAACTCGAGGGTTTCGTGTCTTTTGACGAGGTTTGGTGTCGGGACGGACGGCTTCCAAATGGTCGAAATCGTCTGATTCGACCGATTGGTTATGTTCGTCGTCCTGGTCATCATATGATTCCTCGGACCTCGCGGCTCGAAGGGCCGAGGGTCTTCGATCATACGAGCTGCCCCTAAAGGGCGACTTTGTGGAAGTCGTAGGGCTTCTGAAAGCCAGCCTTGGGCACACTGAGTGCTCAGGCTTAGGGGGTGGCCTACGTTCAGCAGCATGTAAATTAATGCGTTCTTGGCGCAGCACAGCCATTTCTAAATGGTCGAGGGTGAGGCCATCCCGAAGAGGGATACCAATCTGGTATGCCGGTAACATCTTACGATGAGTCTGGTGTATCTGCTCCCGATCCGTCCATCCCGGAGATAGACGGGCAAAGTAAGCACGCATACTTGAGGAGTAATCACGAACGGACTCATTCTCATCCTGGGTTCTCTGAGCGATTTCTTCCCTCAGAGCAATCTGATAATCAGGGTCATCGAAGTGATCCCCGAGAGCGTTTCTTGTTACTTCCCAGCCCGTGAACGTATGGATATGTCCACGATGCCAGTTGAGCGCTTCCAGTAGAAACGGGATGGCTCGGATCATATCAGATTCCCGGATCACCAGGAACATTTGACCTTCGTCAATACGAGTGATGAAATTCTCTACGTCTTCATGAGGATGCCCAAAGAATTTCAAATTCCATTTCTTCATGGTGCTCAGTAACGCCTGAGATGAAAGTGGGCGAGAGGGGTCTCGAGCATAAGGTTCATCGTCAGAAAGATGAAAGTCATGCGAACCGAAGGGCACTTGGTAGCGTCGTGCAACAGGAGAATCCCGAGCATCTTGACGATCTCGAGGAGAAGCCTGATTACCCTGGGTTACCATGGGTCCTGCAAACCCACGAGGTGGCGGTTGCCTTGAGTTACCAGGGCCAACCTGGTTGTTCGGTGCATTCAAATACGGTTTAAATGACCGAGGGGGTAGCCGCAAGTCCCGGTTACTAGTTGCTTCCGGATGGGAGCCACCAGAAGGTCGGTGATCTAGGTTAAGACCCTGTAACGACATTGACGCCGCCGTAGAATCAGATTCAAAATCGTCATCCGGGTTCAAGGCACTATGTGTACCTTGAGGGGTATCTTTCGTCATCTTGACACTACCTTTGGGTCGTCCACGCTTTTTCTGTGGTGGTACGGTCAACTTACTTCGGTCAACCTGGGCTGAGTCGGAGCAACCCGGTATCCCAAGAGGTGGATGATCTGACGGATCGTCAGAGGGTTGCTGACTTGCGTCAGTAAAGACCTCTTTCAGGTCATCCTGAAGGGTAAGGGGAGCGTTATTATCTGCCATCCTAATGGACGAGAGTTACCTATAAAGCTGGATTGAAGTCAGGTGACCCAAATTCCAGAACAAATTCAAACAATTGAATTCGAAGGGTAATCAAGTAATTAAACTCAAATAATCGCTTTTTTAATTAAATACCGAATAAATTCACTAGTGGAATCTAAACAATGATTAAATTAAGTAAATATCGAGGGGTAATTCCAGTAATGGAATACGAACGATGATTCCGATAACTGATTGTTCAATTAATTGAAAATTGAGATAGTTGCTTGGTTGTACCAGTCTACTAACTTAACCCGTCGTGTGTACACTATATTTTTCGGTGCACGGTGTGTATACTGGGTACTTTAAGGAACAGTCGAGTTTAGAAGGTTTTGCAGGCTTCCAAAAAATCTGAAAAAATTCTGGTTTACTTATTGAAGTCTACTACATGGCCCAGCAGCTACCCAACTCAACAGTTAAAAAACCGTTGTTGATAAAAATAAAACAATCGTCTAAAAAGTGGGGAAAACTGAATTTTGTTAACAAATTCGTAACTCTACAATAAACAAATATTTAAAAAAACGGTTGTAGGATTTTGTAGCTTAGACTATGAGCTTTCAAAAGAATATAGTGTTTTTTGTGTGAGTGTCGAAAAGTTGAATTATTTGAACACCTGAAAGTGGGGAATATTTTCATGGATTCATGTCATAAAATGTCATAAAATGAACGAAGAAGTAACTTTACGATACAAAAATGACTTTTTATTATTCAAAATACAAAGAAATAATATATTAAAGATAATCATCTGAAAAACCGAAATTACTGTGCGCAGTTGTTACAGAAATGGAGTCGATACTACGAAAACGTAAAATAAAACACCATCCACTGACCTTTGAAAATACTGACGTGGTTTGTACACTGACCTTTTCAGGAAACGGCAGTGACTTACACTCACTGGCGTTTCCAGATAAACCGCCGGAGCCGGCGGTCGCTTAAGCATTTAGTCCCTATTACCCCTTGCATTTTTTAGCGAGGGTAACCGGAGCCTGCCCTTTATCGGCAAGAAAGAATTTTGAGTTCGACATTTCGACTGTTCCTTTAAAGTTCCAGTATACACACGCCGGGTTAAAGTAAAATAAATGCAAAAAAGAGAAAGGGAAGCAAACCTGAACTTTGTCAGTACAGGTAAAGGTTCCGAGTTCCGATCGGGTCGGAGTTCAGAGCACAAGTGACGGGAGAGCTCAGCGTCTCCCCGTAATAGCTCGCTAACCGACGCCACAGGGGTGGGGAGGGGTTTCCCCCACCGCTGGTCACCTGAGGTTCCAACGATCTCATTGGACGCGGGCGTGGCCACGCGGAGATGACGTAACGTACGAGAAGCTGACATACGCAACGTCTCGAGAGCCAGGGACTGGCGAAATTGCGTCATATTCGTAGAACATTCCGCCATACGTGTTGATGAGATTCGTAAATTCCACCGGAACTTTCCGCGGGGAATTTATACACGTCTCTGGACGCGGACTATACTTTTCGCACAACAATACTGTTGCAAAGGTAAAAGAAAAACGATGACTTTCTATCACATCACCCTTCGTGACGAGGATGATGAATTCCGAAAATTCCTTTTTTTTTCAATCAATTTTAAAACAATCTACTCGTAGATGACAAAAGAAACGAGATAGTCCTTTATTTCGTTGGTTGTAGTCATTCGCTAATTTGATCGATCTATTGGATTTTTATTCGTGTCAAAAATAAATAATAATAAAACAAAATGGATGATTAATAGGAACCCCAAAATTGAAATAACACCATACATATTGTTAAAACGCAACGATAAAGCAATTATCCTAGAACAAAAATGGATCAGCGCCCAATTTCAAGAGCCAGCCCCACGTTGGGCGCCATTTGTGACGTGACATTTTCGCACTGGGCGAATGTGCCGTCACCTTCGGCCAGCTTTCCCCAAGAACCCGATGTTTCCACTACGCCATCGGCGGTGTTAGTGGCAGTGTTGGGCGCCAGTAGGTTTTATTACGCGATACCAACAAATGCGAGATTAATCCCAAGATAAACTTAGAAACTAGATTCAAGAAGAGAACGGAAACGGAACGTAACTTAAGCTAAGGTTGGCGTCTAACATGGAAAGAACTCGGTTTTCGAGGAAAAGGTTACAGAAAGCTCCGGGGTTGCTCAGTGTGTAGGTTATGTAGAGAGGGCGAGGTCTCGGGCTCGGATGGAAGAAATTGGGTACAACGTAAATAAATCACAAACACTGTAAATTATTTGTTTTTCTTCATCTGGTTCACTATTTAAAATAAAGGATGGAAACATGGGTCAATTGTCCAAATACTTGTAATACCAAATAACATAATTAATTATAGATCGATTAAGCAACGCAATGATAGATGATGCAACATGACAATGATATGACGACGTCAAACGAAATTATGAGAGAGAGATATTTTTCCAGATCTCGATCGTTAATGTAATTTTAAGATTAATTAACACTAGAGTAGAGACCCAAGAGGTGAGGGAAAACGAAGTAATTATCACGTCGATCGCGAGATTCGGGCATAATGGCACCGAGCGCGAGGATATTTCACCTCGAGGAGGGCATCTTACTCGTAACCGACAGTAAAGCCCTAAAACGTACCTCTCATACGTGAGAGAGAACGAGACCGCCATTTTAGCGAGTGACAGCACGAGGCCTAGGAGGAGAAGAACTAATTTTTCCGCATGGCGCGTATTACAAATTTATTATTAACTTCAGGATAAATCAATCCTGACTGTTTGCACGATTATTAAACAATCGCGAGAGTCGCATAACGCGTGGTAGAAGTGCGGGGGATGTTTGATATAAGTCGCAGGAAATAATATTTGAAGACGCGGCAGCGTCTTAACGCCAAGTATGAAAAAAAAGAGTGTAAACGAGCAAGGCAAGTCGCGCCGCGTATCTATACTCGAGATTCGGCCCTCTTACATTTCAACTCGATCCCATTTAAAAATGCGTCGACCTAGGGAAAATCTAACGCCACTTTAATTATAGAAATCATACAATCCGATTCCAATGGTGTCATTATTTTTTTCCTACGACCCCTAGAAGTGGGTGAACTCGAAACGCGAGACGAAATATTACGATTTTCAGTATCGCAAAAATTCCACACTCATACATACATACACGTAGAGAGTAAGGCCTAGCGGCTCGC
>JACEOJ010003795.1:5759-20733 GCA_013761285.1 Campoletis sonorensis | reverse complement strand
TTTTTCCTCTTTACTCCTCTCTTCTTTCCCACATTTTTTCCACAATTCCATATTACCACCGGGACCTACATTTTTACGTGGATCCCGAACCACGGATATATCAATATATATATGTATATACAATCGAATATACAATCGATATATATATATCGATTGGAACTTAATTGGAACATTTATTTTTCACCACACCTGCACCGAAAGTTCAACTTTCCGCCCTCTTGCGATTTTGAAAAGTTGAATTTTCGGTGCAGTTGTGATGAAAAACGGGAGTGAAAAAAGACTACCAATTTTGCCCACGGTTTGAAGTAGTCTACTTTCCCTCCCTAGTGGCGTAATATACTATTTCATAAGTCAAAGGAGGGAAAAAGTTGACCAAGTCCTGATTTCATGATTCAAACCTCTATCACTTTGCGACAGAGACATTTTTTCGCCAACTTTAGGAAAAGATAAATAGTATGTCAATTTGTTTAAATCAATGACCAGGCTCTTGTGCGAAGGAACTACTGTTTTCAATACTCATCAACATTTATTAAATGGACTTATATTCAAAAATGAGGATTTGATAAAATTGAAAATATAGATTCAACCATTTTGTGAATACCAGACAAATTGATGTCTCCATGTAACTGTTCTGACAAATTTATCGAAATGCATCATGATCAAAAAGAGTTTATTTCATAAAAGTAATGTAACGAGGTTCAATCGTCATAATCATAATAGTATATAAAAAGTAACGGCAAAATGATCAAATACAATTATGCCAAGACAATTTTTTGACATTTCGCGTGAATTTTCTTGAACGTCGTATTATAATGTGTAAAAAATTGGAGAAGGTTTCACCGTCTGGTAACCGCGATATTCAGTGTTTAAAATCGCAACTTTAACACGAGGTCTGATGGGAAGTTTCGAAAAAAGACTATATTTTCCAACTAATAACTCGGTTTCTAAACAGTCAAACTTCCTCAAATTTGACCCACAGTTGAGTATGATTGTTAAGAAGATTCATACGAATTTTGAACAACTAAACTTCGAGAAACGATCGAACCTCCTCAAAAACATTCAAACGAAAGTTGTTTGAATGGTTGTTGATAACGATGTGAGTGCTCACAGATGAACATTCATAATATTCTGTATTTAGTAAAGGCTGAGTAAAAACATCGTTAAAAAGGTCAAGATGGTTTAAACAAGGACAACAAACGAGGAATCCATAGGACAGGCTCATATTTGGGACGTAGGAGAGACCGGGGAGGAGAATAAAGAGAATGAGGGGATTTCGTTGATACAGCAGGTGCCTTGACCGGGGTTGCTCGGTTACCAGGGGCTGCTGCCTTATGGGATAGCGATCCCGCGACCTACTTTTCGTCCCAGTGACGTCGAGGACCAACCCATTCACCGAAGCTGCGTCGACCAGCTAGAGATACAACGTGCCATAGCAAAACTAGGTCACCCTGGTCGTTCTGTTTTCCCCTTTCACACTATTTCGCCATGCCTAGATACAATATTTATTTTTCCTGTTATTTTTCTCTAACAATTCTCTCACAATCAACGTCTTTTATTTGGGTCAATAAAATTGTGGAATAGATTATTATCTCCAGGTTTCTATTGGGGGTCATTTTGACCCAAACCAAATGAGTGCACCGTTAATTGAATTACACTGTTTTGTTTCAAATTTCAACTACGGTCAAACTATCATTGTCTTTTTGACAATGAACTTTGGTGTTGGTGGAATTTTATTTACTCAATTAATTAATTATTCGATTTTCTATGTTTTCATTTATGCATCACGTAATTCCTTCAACGACGTTTAGCATATTTGAATAACTCAGAACAGAGTTACCGGATGTTCAGGATGTTGAGTACCAAATCGGAAATAATGCATTATAATGATTCAGTGTGATTTTATCATGAGACTCGGTAGAGAAAAAAAATCAAGATAAAACAAAACATGGAGACAAAATTTCAAATGAAAAAAATTGGATTGAAAAAAAATTTCGGCTGAAGTACTTGGTGAGTTTTTTGCTGAAGTAGGATCACGTAATGCATTTCTCATGGTACGAACTCGCCAAGTACTTCGGCTCAAATTATTTTTCAATCTAATTTTTTTGTTTGAAATTTTTTTCTTCACGTTTTGTTCTATCTTGATTATTTTTTCTGGACTCTGTTCTTTTGACCGATTCCTATTTTTGTACATTGGTGACTTTTTTCACTAAACAACTGATTTTGCTTTTTTTTCAATCCTCCATCTTCAAGCGACAATGAAATACTTGTCCTATTGTTGATATTCTATATTTTATTGCTGAATCTTGCCAATTTTTTGAGAATTTTGTCCTTTTTTGGGTAGTTTTTTCTGTAAAAACAAATGAAAACGGGAGTCAATGGAAAGGTTTTTTTTCTCGGGTATAAAATGTTCAAGAAGTCGTATCAAAATTTTACGACGAATAATAAGCTCGCGATGTTGAAAAAATTAACATTAACAAAATACACGCAGTTTTATGGAAACTGACATAACTTTGCTGTCAATTGTTTGCCCTCCCAATTTTACCACATCCTTAAGGTGTTACATCGTTTTCTTAAGATTTTGTTTAAAATTTAAATAAATCTTTTTTAATGTCATGTGCACGTAATAAATTTTAGAAGATTTCACCAAGCCGAATGTTCAGATATTTATTGGTAAAAATCACAATTTTTGGTAGTCTCTCGTGTTAAAAATTACTTTTTCATCAATAAATATTTTGGCTTTCACATGGTGAAGCCTTTCAAAACTTTGCATACATTTTTATGCACCATCAAAGAAGCTACATTTAATTTTTCAAAAAAATCTAAAGAAAAAAATGTTTGCGATTTATGTAATTTTACAGCAAGTACATATTACCTTGGATGAGCTTGAATTTGGAGTATGTTGTTTTTTAGTCAATTTACAAAAACTTTTCTTTATTAACTTATGCCCGCAAACGATTTTGTATGAGAGAAAAACTAAAAAACAATTTTTCGATATTAATGTCACGATAGAACTACCTTAAGGATGTTGCAGTCTGAAGTAATAATGCTGAAATTCTAATAATTTCGTACGTTTTTTTCTATGAAATATTCAAGAGGTCGTATAAATCTTGCACGAGCACGAAGGAGCTCGGTATGGAAAAAAAATCGTTAACGAATTCGATCATTTCCGATTTCCAACTCAACATTCTTCTTGAAGTTATAGTTGTACCCGCTATTGTTAAATAAATACGTAATTCAAGAATAAATTGTACCCTATGGCAGGAAGTAACTGCACAGGGAACTCCTTAGGCCGAGCCCTCGCGCCTCTTTTTGCTTTCTTAAGTTCACAAAATTGTACTTCCGCCCAGTGTATACTTAGTGTCTTTCTGTTGTTGTCCGGATTGTGTGCACTTCCGGTTTAAATGCAGATTAACCTCATCCGGAAAGGAAGTTGTACGAAAGGAGACAACCCGCTGTGAATTTACCGGTGCGTCG
Source organism: Campoletis sonorensis (assembly GCA_013761285.1). NCBI lineage: Eukaryota > Metazoa > Arthropoda > Insecta > Hymenoptera > Ichneumonidae > Campoletis > Campoletis sonorensis. The sequence goes on along the minus strand of JACEOJ010003795.1, from coordinate 17,259 downwards.
AACAGGAAACGACGCATACCTACGAAACGTCTGAAACTTTTTTCTTTTCCTCAACAACGACGACCGAAGGAGAGACCATGTGAAAGAAAGAGGGTGCGAGGTCACCTGGTGAATTTCTCAAAAACCTCCACACCCAACAATAACAACCTTTCATACACAAATGAAATAATGAGTCAGGCTAACTTCACGTTTCCGGAATGTCACGGATATACCTTCGTTTTCGAAACCTAACCATTATGACTCGAGAAATACGACCTGTGTTTAGGATGTAACCGTCACCTCGAGGCAGCCTTCAAGGTCTTATTTGAATTGTGATCTTTATAGAAATACCAAACTTTGCATGAAAAAAAAAAAAAAAAAACAACAACAAGCAAAGTAGTTGTTGTTTTGAGTTGTTCGACTTGTTTGCGATCGTATAAAAAAAATGTAATACACAATCATGGAAACTCAAATTTCTCGTATAGAACCGCATCGGAATGCAATTTGATGTGAAAAAAAATGTCAACATTTTATCTGGGCCACTCGAATAAACTTGGAAGAATAAAAAAATTAGATGAGTCTCAATAACTTTCAATGAAACTAAATAACTGTATTTGATGAAAGAACTTTTTGTTTATTTAAAAAGTTGACGCAGTGAAAGTATAATTCTTTAGTTGAAAACATTTTTTTGAAATGTTTTCAAACACTTTTTCGAAATCAAAATACAATACGAAATTTTTTTATATTATGTTTCCAGTGAAATTCAATGGATAATGGATAATGGAATGAGTAATGATGGCAGTTTATTGAAACCGAAATACGAAACTCATGATATGCTCATAATATCGTTACAATCCGCAGTAACTGTAAAAAGCTAGTCAGTTTTCGTGTAAAAATCGCTCGATGAAGAGTTTTGAATGATTTTTATCCTGAAAATGTAGTATGAACACATAAATCTAAGAAAAACTTCCTTAAGGTAGTTTTATCGTGACATTCATATCGAAAAACTGTATTTCAGATTCTCTAACATACAAAATGGTTTGCGGGCATAAGTTAATAAAGAATAGTACTTGTAAATTGACTAAAAAAAACATGCTTCAAATTCAAGGTCATTCAAGGTAATATGTACTTGCTGTATAATTACAAAAGTTGCGACCATTTTTTTCTTTAGATTCTTTTGAAAAACTATACTCAGCTCCTTGATGTTGCATAAAAATGTATGCAAAGTTTCAGAAGGCTTCACCATGTAGGCGCCAAAATATTTGTTGATGAAAATGTAACTTTTAACACGACCTCTTATGAGGGATTACGAAAATTATGATTTTTACCAAAAAATATCTGAACGTTCTGTTTAGTGAAAGCTTCTAAAATTTATTACACACGTGCATATGACATTAAAGAAGATTTATCCAAATATTCAATAGAATCTTAAGAAAACGATATAACGATAGAACTGCCTTAAAAGATATAAAAAACATCGATGAGCCACGAGGTCATAATGTAGTGCTGTATTTGGATGTGCGTGAATCTGGAATGGAGGCTGGGATGCGGTCAATGGGAGTGGATGCTCCGGTGACCCAATTCGTCCCGGGGGTTGAATGAACGACACCAACAAGAGGGGTTGCGATATGACGTCATTCATGACCTTATTTCCGGCGTGTTTGCTCGAGGTTTTCTCGATTGCACCGCGGGAAATCATGTAGCACTGAATTCACGCATTTTTCCAGACGAAAACCCTACCTTATTCTTTATATTCTACTCTCTCTTTTTTACACGATTTTATTTCTATCTACATCTTTTTCTGTCTCTTTATTCTCGCGACAACAAATACACACGCGTCTCGACCTACTGTTATACTATGTACTGTGACCTCGATAGTTTATCTTGTGAATTGGAACTCTCCTCCCCCCCTCTTTCTCTAATCTCCTCCCCGCCGTCAGAATCGCGCGAAGACTCACGGATCTCGTTCACTCTCGGCCTCGGAATCGTTCACCGGACAAGTCACTTGGAGTCACCTCCACCTCCCTCACATCGCTGAGGGAACCGAGCATGAATGAATTTCTGGCACAGTCCGGGTTGCGTGGCAACCTCTGTATGTATGTGAACTATGGGTAAATTTTTTTGAACCTACGCATTGAAGTATCACCCATGATAGTCGTCAACTATTCAAACTTATTGAATACAGCATCATCCGGAGTTCTGCAGTACACGGAACAATTCCAAGACCGAAATCCATAGCGGTTCTTTTTTGTCTCAATTAATGGTAACACATTCATAGCTTTACCGTTGATACTCATATCGACTATTTTACGTGGATGCACCTAAGCAGTTTCTTCATAATACGGTTCGAACAATGCGGTGTGTTTCCTGTTAGATCCGCATAAAGCTACTGAAATCGCATATCGAAACATCTGCTGTGAGTGTTAGATAAATTTCCCTTTCTTGTTTCGTTCTCTGCAATGGTTGTCTCTAAGGGCAAATGTCGCTTTACCTCTATATCGTTGAGATCACGTAATGATACTCTCAGCTTCAAAGAAATATTCACCGGCCGACCGCGGACTGCAGTTTCAGTTTTTAATTATTACGATGCTGAATATGTTTAGAGCGGGTAATTCCGAGCGTTTCGGATGGTTTCCCAGTGTCACATCAGTGGGAATCGAATTTTTTCGTTTTTTACAAATTTTCGATTGTTCCTCATCTTTATTGTGCTCTTTATCAATGGGAATGACATTCTCACGCTTTTTTCTACGGTCGATACACGAGATCTTGTTTTCGTTTAGCGTAGGGCCAATTGCTATTCCGATTTTAGGCCATTTACGATTTTCAACCATAGCGTGGCTTGGCATCAAATTCTTACGCCTTTTACTATTATTACTATAATCAATAATCAGTGGTATAGCCGTATTATTTAAGACTTTTGATAAAAATCCTTTACCAGTCGTTTTATCGAAGTTTCCTTTTTTTCAATTTCAGGATCGATTATGAACCTTTTTTCACGCGTCTTATAATTTAAGATAACGTTGCTTGTCTTAGTGAAAGTCGCAACTTTGGGGGGTATAAGGTTTTTCATCATAAACCATTTGCTTTTCTCTTACAACAGGGAGTTTGAAAATAGTTAATTCTGTCAACCTTCGATATTCTGGTACATCAGGAGGAGTGTTACCAAAACGCCCTATTTTTTCCAATACATGAGGAGATCTCAACCCAGGAAAAAAAATCCTTGACAAGTAACCTCGTTGGCGAGCAGCGTTTCCATCTGTTTTCACACAAAAATCTACAAACAACAATCTACCCTCCAAAAAAATTTCAAGTCCCTAATAGAAACTAAAAAAAAAAAAAAAAAAACAAGCAACAGAAAAGCAAAAAGTGAAGGAAAGAGTAAAGAAACATTTTGAAAAACACTGCAGAACGACTACCCTTAAAAATTAAAAACCCTAAAAGAATAAAGGATAGAGACAAACCCCAGAAAGAATTCTCTCAAATTTTTTTTTAGAAGACTGGAAAAATACAACAAAGTGTAAATCATCTAAAAAGAAACTCTCCAGAACGACTCCCGCAAAAAAAAACTTGGAACCCTCGAAAAATTTGACAATAGAGAAAAACCCCAGAAAATATCCACTGAAAAACATTCGAAAAGACTGAAGAAAATACGAGAAAATGTAGAAATGGTACCATAATAATAGGAATAATAATAATAATAATAATAAAACTCCATTATTTTCGTACAGCACTAAAAAAATTTATATCTATAAAAGGACCAGTATCCTATTCATGCCCGAAAATCAATCAACGAGAAAAAAGGAAATCCTTCCAAAAAGACACGTCTCAAAAAAAATAATAAAAGTCCATGATTTTCTGCAGCACTAAAATTTCTTATATCAATAAAAGAAGAAATATTCCATCGATGTCTGAGAATTGAGTAATCAGAAATAAGAAGAAATCTGTTGTTGCGGGAAAAAGTTGCTAAGTTACAAAAATAGATTTGAAACGAAAAAAATTGACATTTCATTCACGTACAGGATTAAAATGTACAATATCAATACTCGGACTAGAATTTCAATGGTTTTTATTAAAACTCACAAAAGTTTGAATGGTTTTTAAGTAGGTATCAATGCCCCTCGAATTTCCGGACACGCGATTCTCCCACTTTGTTTCCCCGATTGAAATCTAAAAGTTTTAGCCCATTTTTTTAATTTTTCAGCGTAGGCGAAGACTTTTATAATTCCAGTCAGACAAACGGAGCGGGAAAATTTCATTGTTGCAAATTGCTCTAGACTGTCGCGGATGTACGGCGGCTTAGCAGTGCGACGCTCGACTTACAACCTATCAGTAGGTTATATAGCCTCCTTGGATTTTGAGAAGGGAAATTTCTCAACACCGATCCACGATCAGAATTAAAAAACTTCAGCCAACGCGGCGAAATTGCAAAAATGGGGTACAAGTTATATAATTTGGGACCACCAATATTGTTTGATTGGTGGTCCCAATCAAACAATACTGTTGAACGTTCACTACCATACGTTGAGTGTATGCGCACAGAGTACTGGTCCAGCCCATAACTTTTTATGCGAATTGCTCATTCAAACAAAAGTCCGCAAATAAACCTATATAAAAAATAGAAATTGGCATCAATTCTTGAAGGCGTAATGAGTAAAACCTCAGCTCAATATGAAATGTGCAATGCAATGCTATAAAGAAAAAGGGAACGAACTTAGTACAGCTTGCACAAACAAAGCGCAGAAATTCATTCCAGTCAACACCTTGCGGCTCCTGCAGTATATTGAGAAGTTCGATACATTTTTCGACATACTTTTCAATCCATAGTGCCGCGGAAACGGAAAGTGGGAATAATTTGCACACTAGTCAGTTTACAAAGTTGTATAATTGTAACTCGTAGTAATTGAAGAGGAATAAGAAATGTCATGTATCTGCAAAGAATCGCAACAGGAATTAGACATCTTATGTAATCACGAAGAATCTTATGTATCCGCAAGTAATTTCAAGAGGAATAAGAAATTTTATGTATCCGCAAGGAATGTCAAGAGAAACAAGATACCGCTAAAGAATTGCAAGAGGAATAAGATATCTTATGTATCCGCAAGGAATTGCAAATGCACTAAGACTGTAGCTTTAATAGTTTTTCCAGATCAAATTTATAAAGCGAAGAAACTCATATTATTGCACGGATCGCAATGTTTCAATTCATTCAATTTTTGTTTTTTATTAAATTCATTTATTTATTCATATCACAATGCGCACTCAAAATCAAATGAATGTAAAAAATTCACGTTTTTCTTGTCCTATAATTTCCATTCACATCTTGCACAGATCAGACCGAGTGATGTCACCGCACTGTTATTGATTTTTCCGGCTTTCGACTGGTCATATGAGATAATCCTTCAATATCTCGAACACATAATCAACTCAGGTGAATATAAAATAAACAGCGGCGTGCCAAAAAAAAAAGTCAAGGAACTCAACGCAGATTGCAAAAATCAAGCACACAGGCGTAAAGCGGTGAAACTCAGTACAGCACAACAGCCTGCAGTGACTTCAGTATTTTCAGTTATTGGATGAAAATATTTGTTGCATCTCACACTCTCAGGAATGTGGATTACAATAACTTAAGATAAATATGATAGGAAGTCCTAGACTTAAGCCATTTAGAGAAAATGATGGCACACTTTTTTTATATATCATTATGCGCGCTCTAAAAAAATCATCAAATATTGAGTATTTACATTTCAGTCTCAAGACCTAATTTCCATCCAGATCTTACACCTACATAACCGAGAGATTCCTCAACACTATTTATTTCGACGTTTTGGTCCAGCGACTTGTTGTGGAAAATGATCCTTTGCCAGACAATCAGCAAAAACCCAGTTCCAGATGTAGCGCGCAGTGGAATATCGAAAAGAAAAATTGAAGGAACTTAGAACACCCTGTGGAATGTTAGGTGTATTTTTGTTCATTTGGAGACTGCAAATAAAAAGAATTGGAAATTAATAACAAAAGTGATATATGAACTCTTTACAATAAGCACTTCATCAACACATAATGTTATTACAAGTTTTTATTCATGAGCACACGATACATTTTTGTCACAAGTATTTTCACACTCTCACTATTGAGGGAAACATGTATTTTTATTCGGGGGGAGAAGGTGTGTGAGATGATTGAATTAAAACTCGTTGCGATCTACGATCTGAATGTCAACGACATTATTTTTGAACTCACACATTTTCCGAACAACTGCCACTGATTTTTGAAGGTTATGTTTCGATGTAACTTCTAGCACTTATTCCACTTTCACGAATTGAACATTTCATTTAAATATTTTTAGCTTTTTTCAAACTAAATCAATCTAAGACTTTTTCGTCGTCTACTGACGTTGATATATATATATATATATTTGAACGTCTTCGCACTTTTGGTTCGTTGAGACTTGAATACGAAACACTGAAACTGCACCGGAAGAACACACATTGACGATTTTCCGCGTAAAAAGTCATTCTATCATTTTTTATTCGTTCACGGAATCTAAATCCTTGTTTTATCAAGCAGGTGCTTCCGCATTTTCGGTTTGGCAACAACTGCCATAAAGTTAGCCGGACGACTGTCAATTTTCAACTTTTTTACGATTGATATTACCTGGTGGTATCGTGGTGGTTGATGGTAGCGTAATTAAAATGCGTGGTAGTAATTATTTTTCAATAAAAAAATGAATTTTTGTTCTAGCGTAAAGTTAGCCGGGCAAAGATTAATTCAACATAAAATTATTTAAATAATATGCTTAATCGATGCAGAATCGCTTGGTGGTTACAAATAACCGAGTTAAAGTCCTTGGTACTCAGTAATCTATTTAATAAACATTAAAATAAAATCAGCACGATTAGCACTCTGTCAGCTGACAAAGTAGCGTTCTGATTGGTCGCCGAAAAAATACGATCAGGTCGGGGTAAGTAACTAGAGAACCAGACACAAAAAATGCGCGAAAGCTTACGGAAACTAGGCACAGATGTCGTGAGCAGGGTTTTCGTTGTGGCGATCCGCAGCTTTTCAACCTCGCCGCTACGCGGTTAAAATCCTCAAAATAGTTTCTCGTAGGCGGATGCTTAGGCATGCGTTTCTATATAACACAATACGCCGCGACGCTATAACATCCACAGCGCGTCTAGGGCACGGTACAGTCGGTCAGCCCTACTGACGAGTCTACGACTGTACCGGAGACGAAACGCAAAGATCCCTATCTTTTTCACCACCACGCTAGCGTGGGGATCTTCCTTACCTACTGCCTAACATCCGACCTTACCGCACGGGCCTGAAACTATTTGATTACATTCACTTCCGACCATCTCACGTCCATCTCCAATTCCGAATGTAGCCCACGCTACATTCTCCACATCGTCTATAAGCAGAGAACATAGGGTTATGTATAGTTGGCAGACGCAAATGACAAATCACTTTTTCAATTATTTATGTCGCTTGCGAAGTGTTTTTGATAATTTTTGATCGTATTTTTATAGTTTTCGAATGAATACTTTGTTAATAATAAATAAAAGGTTATTAGTGTATAGTTAGCAGAACTTAATTTAGAATAACTTTTTTTTTATTCATTTGATCGGAAATGATTTAGGCAACGCGTACGCAGTCTCAAAATAGTTTTCGAACTGATTGTTGAATCGTAATAATTAAATTAACACAATCAGCTATCCTGTAATCAAAGATAAGAGCTCAGTCTTTTTTTTTGGGGATATTCCTATTGTTACGTCCTACCATCGACGCACCTCGTCATTATAGCAACGTCGGTAACTACGACAATCGCCGTACCCCTTTTGTTACCATGCGGTAGGTAACAGCGAAAGTACGAGCGAACACAAGATCGCTAGTGGTTACCGATCGTGCAATATATTATTTTGTTTAGTCTTAATATATATTAAAATAATATTTAAACTAATTAAACGAAATATGCATATATATGTGTTATCACATACATATACATATTTCTATATACATATTCTATAATTTCAATATTAATTCTTTTTTCGGCACTTTCAACAATATTTACACCACGTGCTCGCCACGAGGCGTCTGTAAGAGCACGCGGTGCATATAGCTGCATAGGAGTGAGGGAGACAGCCATATGCTGTTGTCTCTACCGCAGGTACAGGGTTGCAAGCCTATATAAGCCGGGGTCACAGGACACCGGTCCTCTTTTGTCTTCGGCTCTACTGGACACCGGTCCTCTTTTGTTCTCGACTCTCCGGGAGTCCATCGTGATCCTGTTGTTCGGCCCTTGTGTTTTTCAAAGTTTCTCATATTCGTTTTGCAACCCTGTGCTAAAGAAGTGGTAAATCTGAGTGACACCACCTTTTCGCGTTTCTTTGTAAAACAGTTAATTAAGTTCAATTAATTCAATTCATGTACCATTTTGTTCTTAGTGAATTTCGTGTAAAATAAATTCAGTGTTACGGAAATTCGCCTTTTTATTCATTTCAAATTCCCGCGTTGAAATCTATTGAATTTGAAAAGGGGATTTTTCTTCAAAAAATCCCGGGCTACGTAAAACAGCAGGCAACAGTGAGATCCAGCGTTCCAGCCTTCACCACGTGTTGCCTTACCAGCCGGACACCGACCAGCAGCAGGCAGCAGCGAGCTCCAGCGTTCCAACCTTCACCACGTGTTGCCTACCAGCCAGACAGACCAGGGCAGAAATCGACAAACCCGCTACGCTTCACGCAAGGTAAGTCGCTACCATTTAACATTTTTGCGCACGATAAGGCAGTTATCTCCCTCGGTCCCGAGCAGGCCCATTCCTGCTCAAATTCGAGGTGAAAAAAGATTTAACCCCGTCACGTTCACGCGCGGCGCGACGTAACACTATCTCCAAAAAAGTGTTAGTTCAAACATGTCTTATTATGGGTAAAAAACCCAGGCACTGTGGGATTGACAGTTTTCGCAAAAATAATTCCTGAAAATGACTTTAAAAACCAAGATTCTAGGCGGCAATACCCCCTTAAACTCCATCGTTTTGTAGAAAGAAGCTGCGATGAAATTGCTCAGTCTGCTAGAGGAGGTATCAGATTTTTTTTTTTTCTATTATTACTCCGAATCAAATGAATCAAACTTTACTAATTTGTGAAAAGCATTTTTGATGTGATTACGTAATTTTCTGGAAGAATTATTGATTTTCTCGCCAAAAACTCAGATTAAATCAAAACTATTGAACTCCATCGTTCGGTAGAATGAAGTTTCAATGAAATTTCTCAGTCTGCTAGAGGAGGTATCAGATTTTTAAAAAAATATTATTCCGAATCAAAAGAATCCAACTTTGCCGAGGAGACGATGATTTCAATTTTTTAGAACGAACAGGCAAAGAAATGTCCTGCCTTTTCGAAAATGTCACAATTACAGCTGTTTGCATAAAAAAAATCGTTGACAGCCGAAATTTTATGTTACGAAATGAAATTAATGAGTCCAATTCGCCTAGTTTTTGTTTAAATTACATTGTAAGGAATTTAAAAAGCTCATAAAAATGAAGTATTTGCAATATTTTGTTCAAATTATCTTAAAAAAATTGTTTTATTTCGCTAAAACGCTACTTTGTCAGCTGACAGAGTGCTAATCGTGCTGATTTTATTTTAATGTTTATTAAATAAACTACTGAGTACCAAGCACTTTAACTCGGTTATTTGTAACCACCAAGCGATTCTGCATCGATTAAGCATATTATTTAAATCATTTTATGTTGAATTAATCTTTGCCCGGCTACCTTTACGCTAGAACAAAAAATCATTTTTTTATTGAAAAATAATTACTACCACGCATTTTAATTACGCTACCATCAACCACCACGATACCACCAGGTAATATCAATCGTAAAAAAGTTGAAAATTGACAGTCGTCCGGCTAACTTTATGGCAGTGGTTCCTTTCTATATCGCTAAAGTGTCAGCTGTCACAACTGCGATATCTATATCTCTAATGTGTAAGCAGTCAAAGCTGCAAATTTATATTCGAGTATTGACAAACCGAAAATGCGGAAGTACGTACATGAAAAAAAGTGATTTCGATTCAGTGAACGATTAAAATAATACGTATAAGATCGTGATTTTGTGTGATCCATTCAATAAGTGATAGAAATTTCGCTCATGTGTCAGCTGTACAAGTCGGAAGTTCATATTCCAGTGTCGACAAACAGAAGTGCGAAAACGTAAAAAAAAAATTTTTTTAAGTTCAATGATTAACGTAAAAGTGTTTCATTGAATTGATTTGTGAAAAAATATTAAATAATTCAAAAAAAACCGTGAATTCGTGTAGCTGGATTAAGTGCTTTAAAATACATCGAAACATTACCTCAAAAATTCAGTGGCAAACGTTTTAAAAATGTGTGAACTCTCAAATCAATGGTGTTGATGTTTAGATCGTGGAACGCAACGAGATTTTTTTTTCAAGCATGTCCCTCATATTCTTGTCCCACATCAAGAGACATTTTTCGTAAAAGTGAGTGTGTGCGTGATGAGACCTAGTGACCAAAATGTATCTTGTTCATTAATAAAAACTTGTGAAAACAAGGAGTGTTGATGAAATGTTTATTTTCAAAAATTTACATGTGACTATTCTTGTGAAATCATGATTTTCAATACTTTTCAGTTGCGGTCTACGAATCAACTAAAAAACTCCCAATCTTCTACACGCTAGGCTACCTTCCTTCGCTTTTCCTTTCAGGCATTCGACTGCAGCTTCTCTTATCAACTGGAGTTTCGCTGGTTATGTGAACGTTGTATTCAAGGAACATCTTCGGCAACAAGTTTATACATCAAAATGTCAGCAATAATATGCTGACATGACTCGGTCAGGCTTGCGCAAGATTCGAGTGAAATCTCAATTATGACAAAAAAATCAAGATATTGAATATTTTTTCAATTCTGTAGCGTGCATTGTAGCAGAATTGCTATAAATGTTTCTATACAGTATCACCTTCATCCTCCGGGCCATGTTTCTTCTCATAGCATTAAAGTTCTTATCGCTGAGATGCAATAAAAGTTTGTGTCAAAATTTTTCCATACTCCGAAGACACCGCAGGCTGTAGTAAACTGAATTGAGGTTCTTCGCTTTGTACATTAGGTTTGAATGAAACTGCCAAAGCTGACGCAATGGACCATTTACTATTCTTAATGAATACATTAAAACTATTGTCTCTTTCGCATAAGAGATAATGGTTGTTAGATGAAGCTCAACGGCAATACTGTTTTCTTTGCAAATTATTGATACGAATTTTCATTGTTTGGTAACAGTCAATTCTTTATTCAAGATTAAATTACATTTGCCATCAAGTATTTGAAAGATGAATGCATATATGTTATTCGTCCGGAAATTTATCAAAAGAGAGGTTATTTTTACCATATTGAAAATTTGTCAAAAATGGTGGAATATATTAGACCCCCTCCTCTATCCGCGCATAAATCTATCTGGACGAATAAATGTGCTTTGTTCGTCCGGACACACAACTTTGAATCGTT
>JACEOJ010003786.1:0-16229 GCA_013761285.1 Campoletis sonorensis | reverse complement strand
AAAGAATCTCCAACGGCATCCATCCTCGATGAACCTATCCTCAAAGAATTCCCAACGGAACGTAGTGTCATGTCTCTTTTTCTTGGCTATATGAAAAAAAAAATTAGTGATTTCCATTATTTTTGAAACAGAAGACTGACAACGAACATGACAGAGGAAGAAGAATCAGGAAGGAGATTTTTTTTTAAAGCAAGATGTAGAGGAAAAAACAAAGAACAAGGAAGGTAAAAGAAAGCAAAGAAAAAATAGTTTTGGATTTTTGTGAAATGTAGAAGAAAATACACTGATTATTTTATAACTAAGGTGCGACTTTTTATACTTGTTCTAAATTGCGAAAATTCTTGGGGAACAACTGCTCAGGATTTTCTGGAAGTACTATTTCCGAGTAATATGGGTTCTTCCACTTCAAAAACGTCAATGTATCCAATACTTTTTTCATATCCACGGATTTTTCCCAGACTATTTTTGCCTTCGTGGGAATGCTCCTAACTATTATATAAAGTTCCGAATCCCAATTGATAGGTACGGTTGGAGGACAAATTCTTTTCATAGTCTCCTCTATTGGCAATGGAAGAATGAAACTTCTGCCAACGGCTTTAGAAACCATGTTTTTTTGAGGCAAACGTTTATTCATCACGGTTCCTTTTTTTTGCACATCTTGAAATGATTTTGCGCGTTGAATTAAAATTTTTTCATACATATTTAAGGTACCGATTAGAGAAGGAGCTATGTGAACATAAAGTTTTTCCAGAATGCACGTTGGAGGCATTTGGTTTTGACGCAAATACCCGTCGCAATATTTGCATATATGGTTCGCTTCTTCCACATTTGTGCGGTTTCGCAAAAATCTTATCAACTCGTCCCAAACATTCCCATACGCAACAATTTCAGAGACTTTAATATTTTTTATATTGCTCGGACTGCACAGCTTTTCACAAGAAATACACGCAATATTCGGTATTTCTTCCATCAAACACTTTGTGAAAGCTTTGAATGCCGAAGCAAATTCCACACGAATATTAGTTTCGTCCAAATCAATTTCTTCTACCTCGACTCTATGAGCCTGTGCTCTTCTTTCAGCATTATCAGCAACATCTTTTAACGTGGGGATGTCATTTTCATTCAACGCCATATCCAAGATCCCTAAGTCTTTATAGACGAGCATGAGACGATATATCAATCGATTGATATATCGAATATTGGGAAAATGAGGAGCTACCATTTGTAGTGACAAGAACTTTGATCCACACGTACCAGGATTAATATAACATCCGTGCGAATGACCGAGCTTATCTGAATTCATGTTGTTTGTGCATTCGTGAAAACACCGCAGAAATCTATCCAATTTCTTGACTGTGCAAGTCAAAAATTGGTGAAAGATGGCTTTTATATCGTTCACAATGGCGTCGTCGATAGATTTGCACATTTCAGTGCATGTCCACAATTTCAACGATTTTTTTTTAGTTTTTTCCAAAGGTAGAATATTAATGCTTTTACCCTCTGAATTCATAACAATTGGCACGGTTTGTTTGAAAATATGATAAGTTGTTTCTCTAAAATATGCCTCCGAAGATGCATTGTGCAACGATTTACCAAATAAAAGCCGTATAAAGTCAGGATCGTTTTGAAATGAACGATCTTCGATCCGTGTCAAACACAATTCAACCTGTTTTTTGACATTTCTCAAAACATTGTTCAATTGGCCTATATACGTTTGTCTAACAGAAAAACACCATCTAATAATTCGTTCAGCTTCCAGTCGACTATCAATGGGATCTAAATCTATCATCTTAGCTGATATGTTGAGAATATATCTCTCTTTGGTGTATTTCATTGGAACCGAACTATCTTTCGAAACAAACGCACAATATTTGTTCTTTATTTTTTTACTGGTACGAAACTTATTCTTCAGTGCATTATTTTTTTTTGTATTTTTCGTCTTTTTATAATAGTCGTTCCAATATTTTTGTCGACAATATGTACCCTTCGCCGGAGCTGTTTTTGATTTCTTCGGTATGGGTAATTGGCCTTCAACGACTTCCGGAACTACCGATTCTTGATCAAATACGGTTTCAACAGCACGATTATCTGAACATTTAATTGTTAATTTCGTTGTTTTGCAAACTTCAACACCGTTTTGTTCAGGTATATTCCAGTTATGCTCTGAAATGTGTTGAACTGATAATTTATTCGGCCCGTCATAATGTTTCAAACTAGTCGTATTCAATGGATCGATAGATGTGACATTCGAAACTAGTATCTGACTAGGAAAATGTTCAATTTTTTTTAATTCAAACATCCGTAAGCAATGTTGACGCATAGACTGCTGATCATACTCAACATGCTCTGGCTTAAAGACACAGAATACTGAAGTAGCAAACGCCATTGAAAACACTCCGCAGTCATTGCCGTTTGGTTGAATTTGAACATCTGGAAACACAATTGAACCAGTGGCATCAAAATCATAATGGGGGAATAATTTTTCGAGATAGAGTCGCTGATATCGATGCAATCGCTTACTCCGAATGGAATCGAATACATATATATGTTTCGTATCGTAATAACTACATACTCAATGACCATTTTCATGTGGCCGAAATCCAGGCATGTTCAAATTGTCACAACTGAACAAAATTTGAATGTGCCTTTGATTTGGTGCAACAGCCTTAATGCGATCTGGTCTGTAAATATGCCATGGCGATCGTTGTTCAAATTCCGATTTTGAAGCAACTTTTAACAGTTCACCAAATTCTTCGATGTGATCAGCATTAAGCTGAGAACCATCACTAATCAAACGCTGTTGACGAACGTTAAAAGGTTCAACGTGGGCATTTGCATCTGTTGTGTCATCATCAATAATAATAGTATCAGTACTTTCAGCAATACTATGCACAACATCCAAAAGACATTCCGTTTCGGATTTTTCAATTGGATTATGCTTTTTCCCGCTGAATCTCTTTTCGTCAGTGTTTTTGAGTTCTGTTGGTTTAGTTACCGAAGAATAGTCCATTAGCTCAGTGCACATGGTGATTTGCGGTGATGCCGGACTTTTCTCACCATTTGTACATTTAGGACCATGAATAGTATGATTAGAGTTTCCTATGTTTTTCAAACTATTATCTGTGGTCATAATATCTCTACTTTTCCCCATATGCTGACTGTCATTTGTGCCAGTCAATGAAACATCGTCCGCCAACGAGGAAAGCTGAGATTTCCTTTTTTGTGCTGCCCACTGTACATGATAAGCACTCGCTTTTCTTTTTTTATTAACTTCTTCGAGAGATTTTATGACATTCGTATCAGTTTTATCACGTGGGAAGTGTTGGATACTCTGTGACTGGAACATCTTGAGCAAATGTTTGCGCATGCCCGTTCGAGAGTATCAAACATTTTCGGGTTTTAACCCAAACAATAACGACACTGCAAATGCAATCGCATACACTCCACAATCGTTAGAGTTCGGCTGTTTATCGACCGTAGGGTACAAGATGGCACCAATCTTATTGAAATCATAGAATGGGAACAATTTTTCCAAATAAGACTTGTGGTGCTTGTGCAGCTTACCACCATGGAGAGAGTCGTAAATACTGATTTTCTTCCCATCGAAGTGGCTACAAACCCAATGACCCCCTGAAGGTTCTTTAAGATTCTCTGTGTTGAAATCACTGCCACTAAACAATATTTGGACATGTTTTTTTTTTTTTTTTCAATGGGCTGAATACAATCCAGCATTTGATGGAACACTACTGGTTGCATATTGAATGCAGAGTCGGCCGCAACATTGAAGAGTTTCGCAAACTGTTCAATGTGATCATCATTAAGCCATTCACCTCTAGCTATGCAATCATTTTGTCGCATTTGGTAGTTTTTTTCTGTAATGTTTGAAAATTTCCGTTCTGATTTTCCTTGACAATTTTTTATTTAAAACAAGTGAGGCGCTCAAACTGTTGTACTTTGAACACAATTTCAAGGTACACAGTGTATGAACAGCCCTGGAGCCCTAATCGAATTCTTATCGGCTTCGCCGTAAACGAATCGAAAACTATATTAAAAAATATAGCGGCTTCTCAACGTTATGTACTCGACAATAACGTTTATAGGCGCTTGAGTAACCCTCCTCTCTCGACTTCACCAGAATCAGGTTAATTGCGTCCTATGAAGTTGATGACTAAACTACCAAAAGTCACAACTTGGTTTCAAATTTAAAAAAAAGGAGAGGAAAAAGGATTGAAAAAGAATAAAAGTAAAGAGATGGAATAATGTAGAAGAAAAAAAAGAAATATCTGAAAAGAATAAATGAAAGATTCAGAATTGAAATGATGCCTACAACAAATTACGACGTACTATCAGTTGCGTTAGTACGAAAGGAGAGTCTGCATAGTAGCGATACACTTTTCTCAAACACCCTGGACTTGTAGAGAAAAATGAAAGTTTCATATTATTCTTTATTGAAAGGAATATGCAGCATGGTTCTGATCGACCGTACGACTGATAGATCACCGTAATGATATGTGAATCAATCATCCAACCCAGCTCAGAAATTTGAAAACGAAGTTTTTGTGATACCTGCCTCGAGAGTTTGATTTCCGATTCGCTTTTTGCTTGCGGAAAACAGCTTATTTCGTAACAATTCGTCTTTCCATGGATTGACGAATTGAACATAAGTACGATTGACAGTTAAACCTCAAATCAAACTTTCGTGACAGAAACGTTTGCCGCATTCGCCTCGATTTATGATGCATATTCGCATGAGTACGAGTGTGATATGCGGCACGAACCGAAGGCGAGTGCTGTAAACACACCATTACTAGAGATATGAGAATGCACATACACCCGTAGTCAAATTTTTTTTTCCAATTTCACCCACTCAAAAGGTATTTCCGGAACGACTCTCGTACTGTAAATGTTCCCTCATGTTTTCAATCTCTTTACACGATTCATGATTGAAACTATTTCGTTGCACTCCAACGTTACAAACTTCAACATGTGTAAAGTTTGGAAAGGGGCCAACAACTTGAAACTGAACATTTGTACTGAATAAATACAATGTCTAGTAGTCGAAGCCTTTTTCGAACTTGAAGCACACATTTTTTTCTCGGTCAGGTGATAGACTGAAGATTTTGGGTGCCGGGGCATTAGACAACTTGAAACTCAACATTGTCACTTAATAAATACAATGTCTAGTTGTCATGTGTTGTAACGACTTTTCTCGGTAAAAGCGTTAACAAAATAATCTTACCCTCGATAATTTCTGGGCGCCAGTTTAAGAGGAGTCTTAAACAAGTTTATATGAAATTATCAAAGATCAAGATAGTTCTTTCCCGGCGATAGTTCTTTATTCAACGTTAATTTGGTTGAGGGGCGAGGTCAGAGCCTTCAAAGAATTCAAACTCACTCTCGAGATTCCGGAATTACAAATCTTTATTAAAATAAGAAAAATTAATAATTAAAAATTTTTACGTAAATTTAATCTGAACAAATGGATGTTTTTGCTTTCC
Organism: Campoletis sonorensis; assembly: GCA_013761285.1. Lineage (NCBI taxonomy): Eukaryota > Metazoa > Arthropoda > Insecta > Hymenoptera > Ichneumonidae > Campoletis > Campoletis sonorensis. The sequence goes on along the minus strand of JACEOJ010003786.1, from coordinate 10,731 downwards.
GGAAAATTACTTTTCCTCTCTCGACAATCGGATATAATCCACAATTTCCCTTCTCGAGTACCCTCGGAAAAATATACAACCACAGGTCGTCAAGGACAAAATCCGTAACGAACTTTCACGTCATGAAAAATAGTACTCGAGACGGTTACAAACTCTTAATCTAAGGACTTCTTTTTGAACGGACAAATGCGGAATTCCTCTCAGCAATTCTTTCTTTTTTTTTTTAAACAACGAAATTTTCCTACGGATTTTATTTAGCAAAAACGGAACGATAATTGAACTTCATCCAAACGCGAGCGTACCCGAGACAATATCGCTTTTTACTCTCGATATTTCAAAATTCTCTAACTTCACAATGGTTTTTCAAACGGAAGCGCTTTCACAATTACGACAATCAACAATATTTAAAGCGAGACGACGGCTCACCGCTATAATTTCTTTTGTCGAATCTCCGGATAAGGACCACGGAAAATCGTCTCGATATTTCGGCACCGTCGGATTCTTGGTCAGGTTGGCTACGGCTCGGAAAAAGACGTCCGTACTCGTTGTTGTCCCAAACGTAAGTCCTCGATCGATATCGAAAACGAGATTACTCAGACTAGGGTTCTAGCCTCCCACCTTTCGCCTACTCGCCAAAAATCGCAACCGTCCCTTCGAGATAGATCTATTTTTCGACGCTCGCTTGATCCTCCGATAATCATAATTTCGACTCTCGGACCGCGATACTGTTGTTCAACCTTGAACGTCTCGATAATGTTGACGTTGGACTTCGATGCTACAGACGCACCGCGAGGTTAGACAGCTCCAGGTGAGACTTCGAGCTACCGATCCCTGTTCGATTCGAACTTGTCAACACTCTGACCAAGACCAATCCAACTCCACGTTACCTTCGATGTTCTCTCCTTCTCTCCTTCATGACGGATACCATCGCTCGCATACATAATAACAATAATTCGAAATAAAATTTAGTAAATTGAAATACGCTCTCATTTGACCCATCTGGACTTCGTTCCGAGAAAATTTCCGCTTCGAAAACGGACGTGTTTCCCCGTGCCGTGCCAATGATTATTATTTTAGTCACTGGCCAAATTGCCACGTCACAGTGTACAGTTTGAAAAAGGGGCCAACAACTTGGAACTATCCATTGTTACTTAATAAATACAAATGTCTAGTTGTCGAAGCCTTTTTCGAACTTGAAAACACGTTTTTTTCTCGGTCAGGTGATAAAGGAAAGATTTTCATTGCCGGGGCATTAGAAATGTGTAAAAAATTCTTCGACAACTGAAAACTTCTTTTAATTACTTGTTGAAAAAAGAAATTCATGTGTAAAGTTTGAAAAAGGGGCCAACAACTTGAAACTCAACATTGTCACTTAATAAATACAATGTCTAGTTGTCGAAGCCTTTTTCAAACTTGAAGCACAAATTTTTTACTCGGTCAGGTGATAGAGTAAACATTTAGGTGCCGGGGCATTAGATTTTCAACAAATTGTTGAAAGTCTGAAAATTTTACTCTATCACTTGGCGTAAGGAGCAATTTGTATTCAAAGTTTGAAAATGGTTGTGAAAACTCTAGAAACTCAACTTTCTTACTTAATAAATGCAGCGTCTCTTTGTCGAAGCCTTTTTCAAACTTGAAACCCACATTTTTCCCTCGATCAGGTGATAGAGGAAATATTTTTGTTGCCGGGGCATTGGATGTTCAACAAGTTGTTCAAAGACTAAAAATTGGACCCTATTACTTGGCGTACAGAGAAATTTGTGTTCAAAGTTTAAAAATGGGTGCGAGAACACTAGATTACTCAATAAATACAGTGTCTCGTTGTCAGAGCCATTTTCAACCTTGAAACACACATTTTTATCTCAATCAGGTGATAGAGTGGAGTTTTTACTTTTAAAATCATGTGTAAAGTTTGGAAAAAGAGCCAACAACTTGAAACTGAACATTTGTACTTAATAAATACAATGTCTAGTTGTCGAAGCCCTTTTCGAACTTGAAAACACTTTTTTTTATCGGTCAGGTGATAGAGGAAAGATTTTGGGTGCCGGGGTATTAGAAATGTGCAAACAATTCTTCGACAACTGAAAACTTTATTTTATTACTTGTTGGACACAGAAATTCATGTGTAAAGTTTGAAAAAGGGGCCAACAACTTGAAACTCAACATTGTCACTTAATAAATACAATGTCTAGTTGTCGAAGCCTTTTTCAAACTTGAAGCACAAATTTTTTACTCGGTCAGGTGATAGAGTAAACATTTAGGTGCCGGGGCATTAGATTTTCAACAAATTGTTGAAAGTCTGAATGTATTCAAAGTTTGAAAATGGTTGTGACAACTCTAGAAACTCAACTTTCTTACTTAATAAATGCGGCGTCTCTTTGTCGAAGCCTTTTTCAAACTTGAAACCCACATTTTTCCCTTGATCAGGTGATAGAGGAAAGATTTTTGTTGCCGGGGCATTGGATGTTCAACAAGTTGTTCAAAGACCAAAAATTTGACCCTATTACTTGGCGTACAGAGAAATTTGTGTTCAAAGTTTGAAAATGGGTGCGAGAACACTAGATTACTTAATAAATACAGTGTCTCGTTGTCAGAGCCATTTTCAATCTTGAAACACACATTTTTTTCTCAATTAGGTGATAGAGTAAAGTTATTAGTTTTTAAAACATGTGTAAAGTTTGGAAAAAGAGCCAACAACTTGAAACTGAACATTTGTACTTAATAAATACAATGTCTAGTAGTTGAAGCCTTTTTCGAACTTGAAGCACACTTTTTTTTTCACGGTCAGGTGATAATTAATGATTTAATTAATTAACCAATTATTCAATTAATTAATAATTAATTCATTTAATAATTAATTAACTAATTAATTAATTAAATTAATTTGCACACAAAGCACACAAAATCAAAAAAAAATACAAATTAATTAATTTAATTAATTAATAATTAATTCATTAATAGTTTTAAACTTCGTTTTCAACATATTCCCTAATTCACATACTTATCTAGATTTAGAAATGACGATTTCTATTTACAACTTTGTAGAAGACGGATAAACGTGTAGCCCAAAATTGTCACAATGAAATTTGATGACGCAACGAAATTCACTCACTGGAATGATCACCGATCTTTACACCACCAAACTTTCGTGAGAAATGCCGCAGAGACAAAGCCGAATAAGAGAAAGAAAGTGGAAATGACGATATCGCGTTAGAAATAAATTTGGAGCGGACTATACGCATATCCCTTTCCATTCGCAAGCACCTCTACTGTGTGCTGTTTACGCTCTTTGTTTCTATTGTTTACATTTTCTGTAGCGATACCTTGACTCCTTCTACAGCCTCTCGCGCTCTGACTTTCTCTGTCTCCCTCTCTCTCTCCCTCCCTCTCTACATATCGCGAAGAAAGCGGTGTATCTTCTTCAGTACCATTCCGACCGTCGAGAAAAACGTGAGTATACGCCAGTGAATGATTGCTAATGTACTAATTGATAATCGAATAATAACGAGTGTTTTGTTTATTTTTTTCACAGAAATAATTGGCAGAAGAACAAGTCCCCACCGTCATGGAGACCGAAGGAGATCCCGGCTCCTCCTCGGGCAAACCGGTAGAAAAAGGTGAGTTAAAAAAAACGATGTTGAAGTTTCCATCGTTGCAATGCAACGAAATTATCTTTTTTTCTTAACAAAGCTCATGATTCTTATTCAATATTTCGTCCGTACAATAAATGGATCTTTTTATAGAATCCAAACACAAAATCGGTACAAAAAATGTCATGGTTTTTGAATTTGAACAGAACATTTAGAGGAAAAATATTTTTCGTTGGAACCCAACGTTGCGAACTTCAGTTTCATAAAAAAAATTCATTGTCGACTTCGATTATACTTGTCCCGAGAATCTACCGAGTGTCTTAATACGAATAAAAATATTTTTTTTATTTGCAGCACCAGAATCGAACAAAACAGGAGAGGATGGGAGCGCTCCCTCGAGCCCCTCAAAGAACTCGGCACCTCGTCCGCCGAAGCCGGACAAGACAAAAAAAACAGTAAGTATTACATTGTTGCAATAACTCAACTGTGGGTTCAATTTGAGGAAGTTTAACCGTTTAGAAATCGAGTTATTAGTTGTAAAATATCGTCTTTTTCGATTATTAAACGGTGGAACCTTCTCAAATTTACACATTATAATACAACGCTCAAGAAGACTTTGTTTATACTATTATGATTATGGCGATGTTACAGAAAAGCGTCACCGCGGAAATCGCGCCGGCCGGCAGGTGAGGGAACGGGACCTCATCCGTCATCAAGGTTCCCTCATCGCCGAGACCATCAAAAATTTAACCGCGGGACGTTGGGGCGGCGGATTCCAACATGGTCCAAGGGGGCGAGGAGGTCGAGGAGGACACGGGGGTCGAGGGAGTCGCGGAGGTCGAGGAGGTGAAAGAAAATAATAAAAAAATAAAAATAATAAAAATAATAAAAATAATAAAATGTAAAAATAAATAAATAAATAATTTCCATTGAAAATTGTATTTTTTTGTATCCCACAAAATCGTTTCCCTGGCGTTCGATATTTAATTGTTTGAAATTCGTATGAATTCTAAACCGTTTAGAAATCGAGTTATTAGTTGTAAAATATCATATTTTTTCGTACCTTAATATCTCGATTACCAGACGGTAGAACGTTCTCAAACTTTTAAAACATTATAATACGACGCTCAAGAAGGTTCACGCAATATTTAACATTTTTCGTAACTTCCTACAATACTTCATCATATTAAAGAGATTCGATCGTTTCTCATGCGTTCGATAAATTCCAAGTTTGATTGTTCAAAATTTATACTCAACTGTGGGTGAAATTCAAGGAAGTTTGACCGTTTAGAAATTGAGTTATTAATTGTAAAATATCGTATTTTTTCGTAACTGGTGTTAAAGTTGCGATTTTAAACACTTATTATCTCAATTACCAGACGGTGAAACCTTCTTAAATTTTTTACACATTATAATATCACGCAATATTTGCCTTTTTTCGTAAAAAATACGTAAAAATACGTACAATAGTATCAATAATATAATATTATAAAATAAATAAAGTTATTTGAAGTCGTTCGGGCGAGGCGCTAAAGCGATAGAGGGGCAGAGGGAGAGCAAGCGACGCGCGACAGCTGAGTCTTAATATGTATATCGCCCCATCACGGAGCATTAGAGTGAGAGAGATAGCGCGAGGCGGGGAAGCAGTAGAGTAAGAGAGACAGCGTGAGGCGCGAACGCGCTAGAGGAACAAAGAAAGAGTGAACGGGGCGTGTCAGCTGAGTCTTACTTTAGACATATATATATCGCCCCATCACGAAGCATTAGAGTGAGAGAGATAGCGCGAGGCGCGAATGCGGTAGAGGGACAGGGAGAGAGAGCTAGCGACGGGAGGGGGTAGGTGCCTAGCGCGAGCCGCTAGGCCTTACTCTCTACGTGTATGTATGTATGAGTGTGGAATTTTTGCGATACTGAAAATCGTGATATTTCGTCTCACGTTTCGAGTTCACCCACTTCTAGAGGTCGTAGGATAAAAATAATGACACCATTGGAATCGGATTGTACGATTCCTATAATTAAAGTGGCGTTAGATTTTCGCTAGGTCGACGCATTTTTGAATGGGATCGAGTTGAAATGTAAGAGGGCCGAATCTCGAGTATAGATACGCGGCGCGACTTGCCTTGCTCGTTTACACTCTTTTCTTTTCATACTTGGCGTCAAGACGCTGCCGCGTCTCTAGATCTTGATTCAGGATCTGAAATTTAGTACATATATTTATGTACCGTAAATTTTGATCCGGAAATGGGAATTTAGTGTACGACTTGAGGTACTTCAATTTGTACAACGGGAAATCGAATTTTGTACATACCTTCAATACCCTGAACTTTATTCGGGAATCAGAATCTGGTACATAATTATAATAACTTGCAGTTCTATATCGATAATTCATATTTAGTACATGATTTTAATACCCCAGATTGTTATTTGCGAGATAAGATTCGGTACATAGTTTTGTTATACGCCATTTTTTTCATTTCGCGTACAATTTTTCCGTCGTTGGTCCCTTTTTCGCCAAATAACCAGCAGTAACGGAATTATTCATTTATTTTGATTTAGCCAACCTATAATACTCACAATAATCAAAATTAATTGGTAAAATAGTATTAAGTATGTTCCTAATAATTTTTTCCATTTTTTGAAGGCTTCCTAAAGTTGCCCAAATGATTCGCAAACGAATCCTTAATCTTTTGTAAAAATGGGTTCGAAAGGGTCAGCCATATAGCTAACTTTCATTAACAAACAACTACCAATCGAATAAAAAAATCAAGACACAATAGAGTCTCGGGACCAGTACATTTGACAGCTCAGTCTGCCGTTTGATGGTCCAAGGCGCATCCGAGGATAATATATCTAAATAAAACGATTCGCGGTGGTGGGGGTAAAAACTAAAAGTCATTTTGTCGAGTTACGATCGAACTTCAGGAGACACGTGATCATTTCAAAAGTGAACTGGAGACAACTAGTTAAGAAATTCGCGTTCGATTGAACCTAACTACACCACGATTGATTGCGTATTTCCTGAGAAAAAACTATAAACAGGGTCCAGATTATGCGAAAATTCCAAACCATTGGAGGGTTTGGTGTGTCTGTATTTGCACGCAGCAGGTCATACAATCGAAGGCGTTTTGATTTCAATCGAAACCCATTTTCACCAAAGCCGTTCCCGGCGATAATAGCATCAGCAGGGAGTGGGGGTAAAAACTGGAGGTACTTTTCTCGAATTACGAAGCTCAGGAGACAGACGATGACTTAAAAATTGAACTGGATACTAATTATGAAAAAAAAATTCAATTGAGCTGTCACGTCCGGAGAGGCGTGAAGGAAAAGATCGGGTGTTTGAACGTCGAGCGGTAAACGTTATGTCCCATATGCTTTTCCCTGCAGTTTAATACGCAGAGCGTTTATATAGATATACTCATAAGAGTGTTGTGGGCGTGTGCTGATAGACCTCGAGAAGTCTTGCTTATCTTAGTTGCGACTTGAGTAAGGAAGGGTTATCGTTAAAGAATTAAGAGATTCTATAAGTTTTAGATGCGTTCTTTATTATAAATGATAATGTTAATTGGATTACAATGAGTATGGATAAAGAGATCCTAAGACTCTTTATACATTTGTTGAATCAAAGTGTTAGTTAGTACAATAGTCGAATACAAACTTGGTATATGAAATAATTGGTACTTTACCGGAGAGGTGTCTGATAAATCTTTGGTTCGTTGTAGCTTACTTGTGATTCGTTGTGTCGTTGAAAAAGGTTGAAAAGATTCTAAGTTCAAATGTCGAACTATGTACTATAACTTTGACTTCTGGACTCGACTCGCTCTCTTCTACAGAAGACCCGGAGTTCGGTCAGAGATTAAGTATAAGACGGCTAACCGAATGACAACCGAACTACTGCTAACAGTATAGACGCGACTCTAGGTGCGAACGGAATGCAAAGCCTGACGGAAAAACCGTGGTTTTTATAGGGCGAAATCCGGAAGTTGGCCTAGATATATTTCCTGATCGGAAGTATTTTTAATCCTTTGCTTCCTGGAATTCGGAAGTGGAAAGTGGAAGGGCTGATGTGTGTAGGCGTTAGGATTGTCATTAGGGTCTAGATTTATGACTGCAGGTCGTTGGTTGTAGCGTATGCTTGCTTGTAGCTGGTGTCTTAGGATCTTCGAGGGTCTTGGACATCTGTGTTTGTGACACGTGTCCCGAAGGAGTGAGATAGAAAGATAGGAGTTTGTGTGTTGGCTATGACATCAAGTTTTATGACTGAAGAGTTTTGAGAATTAGGGTCCTTGTAAGGAGTATCGATTTTCTGATGGTACTTTAAATAAACAAAATTTTACGTCGGTTGTGACACCTCCCCACTTAGATTAGACACCGTCCTCGGTGGCTACCAATTTATGCATATTGAATATCGTAAGATTGAAAATATGTTTAAATGGTAAGAATCAGAAAAGGTTAAATTTTGTTCTCGTTGCCTGACTGGATTTTGCATCTTGAGTGTAAAGGAAATACGGGACAGGTGCGGAAAGCGGAGAAAATTATTTCGGGTAGCACAGGATTATGAAAAATTGTAACCGTATAACAGAATTAGACATACCTCTTATCATGGCTTTAGACGGCAAAATAGCGATGGTAAAATTGTTTTCCTGGAGACAAAATTTTGTCACAACAGGAGATTTGTTGTTTGACATTATGAATTTTCTTTTGTTTTTCACGACGTAGATCAGTTTTGATCTGCTGGATTATTATTCCAGTGATAAATATTTGTTTGTTCGATGTTGCAATTCAATTGCGTTGGAGAAGCCTGTGCCATTATTGAATTTACGAGGTATGTTCACGAAGTGTAATTCGGTCAAAGTCTTTTGGGAGAGGAGGTTGAGTGGTAAGTATAGATGCTATATCCCTTCATTCACGAGAAAATTAAAAGAGATTGATTTGAAAAATTCGATATGCATGAATTCCTTATTCTAGGATTATTGTAAAATGCTTAGTTTCGTATGTAAGGATATATTGTTTCGCAATATCTTTGGGTTGTTAAACTTGTGTGCCGGTATCCTGAGTTAATATGGATTTAGGGGGTTGGAGGGGAACGCTGTAGACTTCCTCAAGTGTCGGCTGCGGTTGATCTTCTTTCTGGTATGAGTGGCTTTCGTTGTCATCGTCAGGTTGTTGCGTACGGCACATGTTGACGCACATGCAGGCCATGCTGAGTAGATACCCTCGGAGAATGTATGTAAACAGGACGATGGCCAGAAGAACTTCTCCGTATATGGTCTCTGTTGTATAGGTTTCTTGTCTTTGTTGTTCTTGATTTTGTAAAGCGACTGCCAGAAGTGCTTCTTCTATCTCTTTTAAAGAGGCGTCGTATTTCGGGGTCCCTGTTGATTTTCGAGTTGTTATGGTAGGGCCGGGAGTTTTGTTGATTGATCTCTTGGAGTGGTTTGTATTGTGTGATATTTGGCACTAATTGGTTGATGTCCAGGTTAGATTCGGCGACATATATCTCCTTGATGCTGTCTTCGAGTGTTTCGGTCCCAGATATGGTCACATAGCTCGTTTTTGCTATGCATCCGGGTTTTAGGGTTAGTATTCCGGTATCCTGAAGTTCTATTACGATGGCTGGTTCATAGTCGCATAGTATTTGTATCTTTTCTGGTCGTGGTAATGAGAATAACCAACCAGACATGTTGTCCAATTGTTTCCAATAAGATGTTTGTTTCCTCACAATCCTTATCTCGCAGTCTGTATACGATTGGTGTCCGCCGTCCGTCAGTAGTAGTAATTCACAGTTATGGTGCGCTGATACTTCGAAGATAGGATAATTCGGTGAACAGATTTGGTAATTCTGGAGGTGTTGGCATCGGGGAAGGTCGTTCTCGAACACGAGGGCGTATTTGTCAGTATCCCTTGAGATGATGATGTGTGAAGCCCTTGGTTGAACATACGCTGCTCCTTGGCTGTTGTTCCCGATTGTTTGTGGGATTAGGAGGGAATGGAGTTTGTATATAATGAATTTGGTAGGTTCTAGGAGTGGGATATGCATTACGATGATTATTTTCTTGTCATGGTAGGTAGCGGCTAGGCGGGAGATTTTTGCTAAGGCTCCGGAGTGAATTTCGTCAAGTGAGATGGGAAACAGGTATCTGTGATGGGATTCAATGAAGCTTTTGATTATAAGCTCCAGTGTGGTTGGATTTAATAATTCTGGGTGAAGGATTCCCATTTTGATGGAGTGAATGGCGTCTACTATTGCACGAAGGCTGGAGAGGTATGAGTCAGCGATGTTACCTATGCTGTTTCGCCATTGTACTAAATTTTCGGTATATACAATTGCGTTTGAAGCGTTGTTGAACATGTTGGCTAGGTCGGTCCAGGTTTTATTATGTTTTCTTTCTATTTCGCTTAGTCGGTCGGTGATGTCGTGTAATTCGGATCGTACGATGTGAGTTTGATCCTTGACAAGGATGGCAATTTTCTTCTGGTCTCTGTGTAGTTTATTGATTTCGTTGTTGAAATATTCTGCATCGTCGGAGGTCAGGGTTCCAAACAGGCTTTTGCTCATTGTACCGATAAATCCGAAAGGGGTACTTCTTTTAGCGATTGGTTCTATTCCCTTTTGTTTCCGTATGTATGTCAGGTATTTTTCGATGAGAATATTTTTGGATATTAAACTTTCCTTGTTTATATACGATTCACAGCGGTCTCCCAAATATGGTTTGCAGGCGTATTCCATTACTGGCACTTCGGTGAATTTTGGCTGGAAATTCTCGAATGGTTCTAGGTCTATGGAAGTCGTTAAGCGCCATTCGGTTCGTGTAAAATGAATCTCGTGTAACGGTTCATAGTGCAACCCGGCTCGGTTGGTGATCTGTTGTATGTCATATGTTGGTGAGGCCCAGGCCTTCCAAAGGACAAGTGCGAAAATAATAACAGTGACCTTAAAGGTACACATTATGATCTATAAAAGAAACATTAAGTACATACGTAAGTATAAAGAATTATTATTTTATAACCTTAGTTATGGTTAGAGGTATTATTTCGGTTAGTTGAGATGTATCCTTCTGTTATATATGTTATTATCATTATTATATATATTATATATGAAACTTTTCGTTTTTTAATGAAAAGGGGGGTGAACTGGGTTCAT
>JACEOJ010003772.1:0-12469 GCA_013761285.1 Campoletis sonorensis | reverse complement strand
ATTGAGCCACCCTGTGAAGAGAGAGAAATAAACATCAAGAGTTCAATCAAAGACTAATACTATCGAGGCTTCAGAAACAGATGCTATATTTATTCAATCTTCTAAACATGATTTTATCTTTTTTGTTACTATCTCTCTCTCACACTCATGTCAAAGTTTTATCGGGGAATAACAATAGCTTTTTCGCCAATGGATTGAATAATTACACATATAGTACAACTCTTCATATATATTACTCAGGCTTGATCATCTTTTCTTATCTTCATTTTACAAAAGATTGAGCATAATACTATGGCATTATGGAAAACGTCGGCGACATAACAAATAATTTCTTTTACATGAAAATGCGTATAATGGTATTGTCAACGGGAATAATCAGAATTTCACTTTTCTTGTAAATATTGAAATTCGATTTGATTATAATTCTCACCCTGATACTCCAATCGCAAACGAGTCTGGTGAGCTGCGCTTCTTAATTGTTCGAAGTAAGTGACATCTTCGGTGAACACCTTAACCATTCGAGCCGTTGGAAATACACAGAATTTGTTGCTCAAATCGGCGATGATTCGGTTTCCGTATTTTGTCTGTGCAGTACGTAGGTCGTTGACGGTATACTGTTTGCCCACTTTCAGCTCACACAGCTTCTTAGTTGGAAGAAGGTGTTCCAGTCGGCCAACTTCGTTGATTTTTGATAAATCCATGTTATTCCGATGATAAATCCAAGTTTTTCAGTAGATTTCCAAGATGATTCCGTTGTGATCTCACTTCAATCAAGTTTTGCAACTCTTTAATATTTTGCAATAGCAGCTCTAATCGAACTTTTACTGTTTTCGACGGATGCTTGGCATCACTTGAACAACAATTGTAGAATGTCTTGCAAATTAAAATTTCCGCTACTTATAGTCTACCTCCCCTCCAACAGAACGATCTCTGTCCTACGAGCGTGGTTGCTCTTCACCCCCTCATTACCACCCCCTTATGACGACGACCAACCGACATAAAAGAAGGGCGTATACGCCCCACAATACGCCTGATCGATACGTCCTACTGCCATTGTAAATTTGCGTTCAACATTCGCACGCGTGACATCGGAAATTCGAGAATCTTTGACCTCTCGTCATCGAACATTCGAGAAGGCTTCGAGTCGTTGACCCCATATTGTTCAACATTCGCACGCGTGAAATCGAACATTTGAGAATCTTTGACCTTATTGTCATTCCGAGAAGGCTCCGTGTTCTTCAACACGTTCGCACGCGTGACATCGAACGTTTGAGATGCATGACGTCATCATCGAATGTGCGCGTAAATTTTCAAGGTGACCTTGACACCATCGTCGAACATCTGAGTCGCGACGCATGACGTCATCATCGAATGTTCCAGAACGTTCTGGAAGCCACCCTCCTCCCTCGAATTTTCAAAGTCAGCGCTATGACGTCATGGTAATGATGTCATCGTGATTCGAGGACGTTCTGGAAGCCACCCCCCTCCCCCGAATTTTCAAGGACAGCGCTATGACATCATCGTAATGATGTCAGAATCTTCGAGAATGTTCTAGAAGCCACCCCCACTCCCCCGAATTTTCAAGGTCAACGCTATGACGTCATCGTAATGACGTCATCATGATGACGTCATCACCTTCGAGAATGTTCTAGGAGCTTCGAGAAGGGGTTCGTGTCTCGGCTAAATAGTGTCGGTAAATGTCGGTGCAGGAATCTGTATCTAGAACCCCCTTGTTTATCTACTTAGGCACCTGAATAGATCTCTTATCTATTCCGACTGGACCACGATTGTCTTACGCTCTTTTACCGGCTTCGGTGGAAACGGGTTTTGATGGGCATCAAAACGCCTTTGATTGTGTCGTCTGCGCGCATATACAGACACGTCAAATTCTTCGTTGTGTTGGAATTTTTGCATAATCTTGAGCCTGTGCAAAGTTTTTTCTCAGCAAATACGGCATCAATCGTGCTGATTTAAGGCTCAATCGAAATATTTTTTCTCAATTAGTATCAAAACCAATTTTCAAGTCATCATCTGTCTCCTGAGCTTCGTAATTCGAGGAAATGACTTTCAGTTTTCACCCCCACCACCCAAATTTACTTTATTCAGAGATAATATACTTCGGCGAGCCTCGGGCCAGCAGACGACAGACAGAGCTATCAAATGTACTTGTCCCGAGACTCTACCGAGTCTCTTGATATAATTAGGCACAGTAGCGGCCAAGTTTGGTAAAGTAGAATATCCTGAATATGACAGATCTTTAATTATTTTTCCATCACATTCCTTTTTTCTGATGGACCAGAAGTTATGTTGTAGGCGTAGACATGATAGAATTATCAATATGTATTGTTCAAAACCTCATGACAGACTATGAGCTTTATGAGGCTCTCTTTTTTCTATTATTTGCGCTTCTCAGCGAACATCCTGAACTCACCTTTTGTACCTATCTCTAAAAAAAAGCTTCCTTCGAAAAAAACCGATATGAACCACCAACTTCAAGCACTGTGTGAGAATTGCATCCCTAGCCGTAGACTCTTCTAGCAGCCAATGCAATTTCACACCATTTAGTATATATTTTTGTTAATATTCCAATATTTGGTGCTATTTGATCTCCTTTCGTGTTACTATTTTTAAATGGAACAAAAGTCATGTTGTAGTTTTACACATCGAGAGACGCGCTAGCAGCTAGTAGTTAGCAGCGCTAGTTTCGAAGTATTCAGAAGAAATATTGATATTTCTTTTAAAAAGGTCTGACATATTATGAGCTTTATGATCTTGTAATTTCAGTCTTCTTCTCACGTCACAGCGAACAACACTTTACTTTTATACGTGCCTGTGCACTTGACAATCCGATGAAGTTTCACTTGATAAAACCGATCTTAACCACCCAGTGAGAAACGCATCCCAGATGCTTTTTGTATCCAATGCAATTCAACATGATCCAGTTCATGTTTCCGTTAATATTCGAATATTTGATAAACTATAATGTCGTTCATGCAACAGATATTTAATTATTTTTCCTTTCTGTTTCTTCTTCTTATTGAACTGAAAGTAATGGAGTAGTTGTAAACATAAAACAAATATTAATATTCGTTGTTTGAACCGTGTGCCATCCTATGAGCTCTATGAGCTACTCATTTCGACTCATATTCGCGTTTTAACCAACATTCTATACTTACTTTGTATATTTATCTCTGAAAGAAGCTCAACTTAAAAAAACCGGCATTATCCACTGAGTGACAATCGCATTCCAGACTCTCTTAGAAGTTTATGCAATTTTAAACAATTCCGTAAACTTTTTTGTTAATATTCTGGAATATTTGATAATTTCTAAAATACTGACTATGGTCGATTTTTCATTATGTATCTGTCATCTTTCATTTTTCACAGAATCAAAAGGGTTTTAACAGTTGCAGATATAGACGAACGATATGTCGGGATATATATTGCGAAATTGTGTCAAATATTTCGTGATTATCGTAAATCACAATGATGTCATCACAAAGTTTAAGTTGTACGATCCGATCGAGGAAATAGTCATACGAAACTTGAAAAAAGCTCTACCGTAGATGTTTTTTAAATAACTCAATCCCTTGTGCATTTTAACACCTATACAGCCCAGTGCGGCGGTGGTGGCGGTGACATGTAAGGTAACGGCACTGAGTGACCGCGGTACAACCTGTAGCTTGTATTCTTCATCTGAAATATATACAAATTTATAGTTTTCATTAAAAACATTCATAGCTTCTATGCGAACAGCGGTAAAATGAAAATATTCGAAATTGTAAAAATTATACGGATTTAAAGTAAAAACAGCGATTTTCCATGTAATATTATTCATCTAGTTTCACTTCGAACCCGTATAATTATTGAATATTTTCATTTTGCCGCTGTCCACATAGAAGCTGTAAGAACTTTGAATGAAAATTATAAATTTGTATTGATTGCAGACGAAAACTACGAGCTCTAGGATGTCCATAGATTGAAAAGTCTAGAGGTTCCAGAACCAATATAATATCTCGACCATTTTTTCGCATACAAGAAAGTTTACCTTCAAGGTGTATCCTGCCGAGAAAGTTCGTGCTTACGTTTCATGGAGTTTCCGGAAAAATTGGAAAATATGTTCATGCCTATTTTTTAATCCATACGCTACAACAAGAAAGCCGTATAGATATCAAATATAGGTCATATATGCGTTTCGAAGCGTAAAGATGTATGTACAATGTATTTGACACCTAGATCATTCATGATATTTAATTAATTCTGCGAGATAAACAAACGTTGGCAAAACATTCCGATAGGCTTCGCAAATTGTTGAGGCATTTCAACCTAGCGATTATCAATCGGAAGATCTTTGCATAATAGAGGAAAAAATCTATGTTTTTTCAATGTAATGTTTTGTTTTTTTTTAGGAAATCTGCTGATGTCCGATTTTTGCTATAAACTTTTCGTGATTCCTCAAAGTCTGCAAGACATACGCATTTAAGTGTTGATCATTTTTTTCATCGTGATTAGCGAGGAAGTTAACATTTTTATGTAAATTGATTCAGATGCCGAGAACTGTAATGTGGCCAATCGTCGGACTGTAGGTGCTCCGGAATTGCACCGGATTTTGCCGCTATGTATGATCGAGGGCAGGTTGGATTCGTGCGGGAAATTGAGGGTGGAAATAATAAAGTTCGACACGAGAAATTGCGTTGAGAATACACTTTTTGTTTAATAGATGAAATTTTACCTGAGTACAAACTCTGAAATTGCTTTACTTGAGCGCTCACGTGCACCGATGAGTGCATCGACACGTGTTCGATCGAGTCGAGTTGAATGAAGAGCAGGCCGCGTGATTACAAATGAGAATTCCGATGAGAGTACACTTTTTGAGATGATATGAAGTGAGAGTTCGCTTCGTAATAACACACCGAACAATTGTGTCACAAACGAAAGGTAGTTTACGTGGAGATAACCGAATTTCACAAAAAAAAACTACCCAAAAAAGTACAAAATTCTCAAAAAATTGGCAAGATCGAAAATGATTTACCTTCAGCACTAAAATTTATAATATCAATAATAAGACAAGTGTTTCATTGTAGCTTGAGGATGGAGTATTAAAAACAAAGCAAAAAATAGTTGGGCATTGAAAAAAGTCACGATAAAAATAGGTCAGAAGAACAGAGTCCAGAAAAAAAAATCGGAATGAGAAAAAACTGGAAAAAAAAAATTTCAAACGAAAAAAATTTAATTGAAAAAAAAAAAAATTTCAAGCAGCGATTACATCGCTGTGGGAATTCCGCGCCTGGAGACGAACCGTTGGTAAGCCGCGATGAAAGTGTCCGAGGAGTAGTCCGTCACCGCGTCCAAATGCACGGCAGAGGTGGTGAGACAAACGAACACACAGATCCATCCTTTGTGTGTCTTCGCTCCACGACCTTGCCATGTCTTGAGAGTGAGCGGCCCTGCGTAATCGACACCCGTGTGTTGAAACGCACGAGAAGGAGTGACACGACAGAGAGGTAGTTGGCCCCAGTTCCCCCTCTGGCGCGCACAAATCACGCACCGAAGCACATGTGTTTTTACTGGAGCTCGCCCTCCGAGGATCCAGTAGAGCTGGCGTGTGTACGCAAGAGTGAGTTGCGTACCACCATGGAGCGTCTTCCTGTGGGCCTCATCGATGATGAGGCTGGAGAGATACGCTTCTCGAGGGAGAATCGCGGGATGCTTTTCGTCCTCGGATAACGCGGAGTTGGCCAATCGACCACCAACTCGGAGAATTCCTTCAGAGTCGAGAAAGGCGGTGAGTCGACTGAGAGCATGACACGCTGTGAGCGTGCCTCCGTTTTCCAAGAGTTTTATTTCCTGGGTGAAGAATGTGGAATGAGTTGCTTTCACCCAGAAGTGTCGAGCTCTCCTGAGATCGTCCGGCGTGACGATTCTCCCTGAGGGCGTCGATTTCCTGTGTTTCAGTCGGTCAAGGACTCTGAAACACAAGGCTGTTATATGGAACAGTTTGAAAATCGACGAATACCTGAACAGCAGGTCCCAGTGCTCCTCCTGGTGACGAATCGTCCCAACCAGGGAGAGTCCCGGGCGTGCTTCCGATGTGCTGGCTCCGTCAGTGAATTCAGTCTGACGAGGCCAGTGATCCTGAGTTTTGGAGAGCCATGGTGGTCCCGTCCACCACAGCTGATGACTGGCGAGCTGAGCCGTTGTCATTCCACGAGATGCGCAATCCGCTGGATTGCACGTGCCAGGAACGTGCATTCACTGTGCGTCCGTGGAGAGCTCTTGAATTTGCGTGACTCGGTTTTTCACGTAATCCTTCCAGCGGGATGGATGAGCTTTGATCCATGTTAGAGCGACCTGAGAATCCGTCGACAAGTACGTTGCCTCCACGTCAAGTCCCGCCTTGTCCTTGACGTGTCGAGCGAGTTTGGCCAGGAGGAGAGCGCCTGAGAGCTCAAGTCTCGGGATGGTCAGGCGTTTCAAAGGTGCGACCTTTGTTTTGGAGCAGACCAGTGACGTCAATCTGGTTGTGGACGTGAGCTCGACGGTTATGTAGATGACCGCCGCCATGGCGAGCTGTGACGCGTCTGAGAAGCCGTGGAGATGAACACGAGCCCGTTCACTCGTGCCGAACCACCTTGGAACTGAAACAATCGAAACATTGTTGAAGTCTTCTCTGACAGCCAGCCATTTTTGAGAGACCGGCGTTGGGAGTGGTTCGTCCCACCCAATTTTGTGAAGCCAAAGCTCCTGAATGAGCATTTTGGCATTGATCGTGACGAGAGTGATGTACCCGAGCGGGTCAAAGAGCTGTGCGATTTCCGAGAGAACAGAGCGCTTGGTGAGTGCACTCTGTTTCGGTGCTGGCCGTGAGCTGAACGAAAAATTGTCCTCCTTGGGTGACCATTGCACTCCGAGTATTTTGGTTGTGCAGTCGTCGAATTTCACGATCACCCTGTCGTCGGGAGATCCCAACTGAGAGAGAATTGATGGACTGGAGGCGTGCCACTTTGCCAGCGGGAATCCGCCCGCGTGACAAAGTCCTTGAAGCTGTTGAGCCTTTTTCAACAGTTTTTCCTCTGTATCAGCCCCACAAAATATGTACCGTCCAGTTTCGTCCCGCGAGTGCGTCTTCTGGTAGTGTTCTTCGCACTCTTGATCTTGTGCGGAGAGCACCACTTCGTTGTCGAGAGGAACTTCTTCTTGTTCCCAGAACTTCGTTAGCGATTCCTGGAGTTCGTGCGAGTCGAGATGCACAGTTCCAGAGTATGCCGAGGGATTCCGTTGAATTGTCCGAGCTGCCACCGGCCCCAGAATTAACCATCCAAATGTTGACAGTTGAGCAACTGGCAATTTTGGATCGGCTGTGATCATTTCTGGTTTGATCACTTGTCCATAAACATCTGCTCCCAATAAAATGTCGATCGGCCTTGAAATGTGGTATTGAGGATCTGCAAGGTCTAAGTTTTGCAGATGCGACCATCCTTTTGGTTTTACCTCGATCGACGGTAGAGCTGTCGCGAGTTTTCGAAGCACGTGAGCTTGTACATTCACGTGTTCCTGTGAGTAGACCGAGCAGAGCTTTAATTGGACAATTCCCCGTGTTCTTGATGCTTGATTTCCACCGATCTCCGAGATCGGAAGCGATGACCGTTGGCGTTGTAGTTGTAACGTTGTTACGACGTCCTCCGTCACGAAGCTAAGCTCTGATCCCGAATCAACCAAGAGCCTTACTTGATGCGAAGCCACTGCGGTGTTGATGAGGCAGATCGCTGTTGCCAAAAGAGTCTGTTGGAGAAGGCCGGAGGTCCGAGGGGGGACCGTAGAGGAGGTCAAAGAGGAGACCAAGAGAGGACCGATTGCTGAGGCGATTGGAGAGGAGACCGTAGAGGAAATGAGAGCAGAATTGCTCATTGAGAGTTCAGAGTGCGAAAACGTGTTTGAGAGGTTTGGTGCTGAAGCGACAGAGTGCGAAAGCCCATTTGAGAAGGCTGGAGCTGACTCCTTTGAGAGCGAATGCCCCGAAAAGGCGTGAGGAGTTGAGGAGACCAAAGAGCGTTCACGTTTGATTGAGGAGACCGAGAGATTTGAAGGTGTTAAGGAGTGGACCGTGGAGTTGACCTTGAGATCGACGACTGCTGAACACCCTTACGTTTGAGCCGAGCTGGTTCCGGGCTGAGTAGAGGGAGCCGGAACGTTGTTGAGCGAGGCCTCGTGCAAGAGGGTGTGATGTTTTCCCTTGCATGTTCGGCAGAGCAGCGTCGATCTGCACGCTTTCGCGCTGTGTCGCCCGAGACAATTGAAGCAGAGCCTCTTCTCTACTATAAATGCTCGTCGATCCTTTGGAGCCTTTTCCGAGAAGACCGGGCATGACGCTATATAGTGAGCTGCCTGGCAGCAGTCACAAGCGTACTTGTTGGGATTTGCCGCGTAGTTAGAGGAGGCCTGCAGGCTGGTCTTCGGCTTGGGCTTCGACGTGGCCTTGTTTCCCGATGAGCTGGTGGTCTCGTCCCTTGCGACGTCCATCGCTCGCAATTTCATGCGGACGAAGTCTTCGACTTGTTGAAAAGTCGGAGGCTCTCTCGTATTCCCAAGAGAGAATGCGAGATCCTCTCGCATGGAGCTGTCCAGGGTCCTAGTCAGGACGTGCGCCCACAGAACATCACCCATGTCCTTGAGAGCAACCAGAGTTGAGAGCGCCTTTGAGCCCTCCGAAACCACGTTAAAGGCGTGGCGAAGCTCCTTGTAGCTGTTCGGAGCACAGGCCTTGAGTTCGATCGCTTTGTCCAAATACGTGGCGATCACACGGCGTTTGTCTTGGTAATTGGCCATTAACGTGTCCCAGGCCGATTGGAGCTGGTCACCTTGGAGCGAGAATTCTGCCACGAGCTGTGCCGCTTCTCCTTTCAGGCTCATCTTCAGATATTGGAGCTTCTGTACGTTCGAGAGGGTCTCCTGGTTGAGCACCATCGACTCGAAGAGCTCCGAGAAGTTACTCCATTCCAAAAATGACCCTGAGAATTTCGGCAAGTCGAGCTTGGGGAGCTTCGACTCCACAGAAGAGCTGGCCTGTTGTGAGCTGACCGGGGGAGCACGAAAGTGCGAGCTTTCCTCCTTAAGACGAGCGAGAAGAAGTCGTGAGTTGTTTTTGAGGTTCGTGACCTTCCACCAGAACCTCTCCTTGAAATAGGGATGGTTGAGATTCCGTGTTGGCCATGAGTGAGTGATCTCACGATGACCGAGCGAGACTTCTGCCCAGAGCTCGTCGATCTGTTGCTCCCACCTCGTGATGGAAGAGCGAGGGGGATCTTGGCCGATGGAGTAGCCGATCGAGTCCAGAGTGGCATTGAGGAGCTGAAGCCGCTCGTCTTGGGAGGCAATTTGAGCTGCCAATGCTCCGGTGATGCGAGCCGGTGAGGGAGACCGGTCGCGCTTGCCATCTTCATCGCCCTGTGGGATGGCGAGCGAGATCACCGTCGAGGGCTTGCGAGACGGTGGGTCTTGCGAGCCAGCCGGAGACTGCGGTCTAGAGCTTGCCGGTGTTGGAGACCGTGAGCTGGCCGGAGACGCTCGACGTTGAGTTGGCACGGAGAGCGAAGGTGCCATGGCTTGATCTGCCGCTGAGCTGTCCTCACCCTTGCCGGAAGGATCCATGGCGCTGTCCTTAAGAGCCTCGTACACCTGAGTTTAGGGGATGAGGAAGACATTACATAACGAGTCCAAAAAATATAAAATAAAGTGAGAACCGGGGAGATTTCACCACCACATCACTTTGAGCTCTCACGAGAGTCTCACGAACGAAAGTAACCGACGCTTTCGTTCAATTGCACAGAAATGTTCACCCACCTTTTTTTTCAAACAAAAATCTCACGCACTAGCCCTCGATCCGGCTCGAAGGACCAAATGTTCCGGAATTGCACCGGATTTTGCCGCTATATATGATCGAGGGCAGGTTGGATTCGTGCGGGAAATTGAGGGTGGAAATAATAAAGTTCGACACGAGAAATTGCGTTGAGGATACACTTTTTGTTTAATAGATGAAATTTTACCTGAGTACAATCTCTAAAATTGCTTTACTTGAGCGCTCACGTGCACCGATGAGTGCGTCGACACGTGTTTGATCGAGTCGAGTTGAATGAAGAGCAGGCCGCGTGATTACAAATGAGAATTCCGATGAGAGTACACTTTTTGAGATGATATGAAGTGAGAGTTCGCTTCGTAATAACACACCGAACAATTGTGTCACAAACGAAAGGTAGTTTACGTGGAGATAACCGAATAAACTGAAGAATAAGAGCGCGCACTTTTTCTCGTGTTGAGAGCCGGTGAACAAGTGTCCAAGATGGCCGTGACCCCGTTGTCGCGTTCTTCATGCTGGCGGCGCCACCGACCGGGCAACCGGCGTCCAGCCATGCATGCTTGAGAGCGACGGTGGAGACGCGCTAAGAGCGCGAGTTCGAGCGGGCCATTTAAAAGCCTCATTCCCAAACAGTAGGGAACAATTGTTTTACTTCAGATCACAGACTATGTGGTTAGAGTCTAATCATATTGTTTGGTAAATGAAGAATTTTTTGAAGAAAAAATTTAATTTTTCGATTCAGATAGATGTTAAGATACTAAAAGTCTCTGCAATGAAAATTTGCTCTTCAACGCTCGAGAAACGTTTTGAACGCACCTTAATTACGAAAAAAAATACACAAATAGTTTGCTGTGTCTAGCTCTCTGTGTTTGAAAATTGTGCCAAAACCAAAAGAAACCAAAAGAAAACCAAAAGAAATCGAAATATTTAATGTTGAAAATTGGAAATTTTAACACGCGCTCTTATGAGAAACCACTGAAAATCAAGAGACTCGGTAGAGTCTCGGGACAAGTACATTTGACAGCTCTGCCTGTCGTCTGCTTGCCCGAGGCTCGCCCGAGTATATTATCTCTGAATAAAACGATTCGCGGTGGTGGGGGTAAAAACTGAAAGTCATTTTCTCGAATTACGAAGCTCAGGAGACAGACGATAACTTGAAAGTTGAACTGGAGACTAATTATGAAAAAATCTTTCGATTGAGCCTTAAATCAGCACGATTGATGTCGTATTTGCTGAAAAAATTTTAGCACAGGCTCAAGATTATGCCAAAAATACAAACACATCGGAAGTTTGACGTGTTTGTATATGCGCGCAGACGACACAATCAAAGGCGTTTGATGCCCATCAAAACCCGTTTCCACCGAAGCTGGTCTTCGGCGACGAAAGTAACGAGTTCCCATTGGTCCTTTCCTCTGTACCTATACCACGGAAAGTTTGACGGTCGTTTTTACGGTGTG
Source organism: Campoletis sonorensis (assembly GCA_013761285.1). NCBI lineage: Eukaryota > Metazoa > Arthropoda > Insecta > Hymenoptera > Ichneumonidae > Campoletis > Campoletis sonorensis. Next base: position 1,159 of record JACEOJ010003772.1, on the reverse strand, counting down.
AAGTGCGAGACGGGTAAGCAGCGTGTTTTTTGTGGACTTCTCGTAGATCCGTCGTGGGTAAAAGTTGAACTAATTTGTACATCACCGTCGCAAATTGTATCCGAGTGTTGACAGATGGTAAAGCCGGAATAATTCAGGCAAAAAAAAATATCAATTTGACCCTTTGAAACACACATTTTTCCTTACGTGCAATTAGCTCAAAACTTTGTACTCGGGGGTTTTCGGGTTCGCTGATTACAAATCTGCACTTAAAATTTAGGAATTCAAGATGGCGAATACAATATGGCGGACAACAAATGCAAAAATTGTTTGATGGAAGCAAAACATGGGACTCGGGGGTTTTCGGGGTCGCTAATTACAAATCTGCACTTAAAATTTAGAAATTCAAGATGGCAAATACAATATAGCGGACAACAAATGCAAAAATTGTTTGATGAAAGCAAAACATGGTACTCGGGGGTTGTCGGGGTTGCTGACTACAAATCTGCACCCAAAATTTAGAAATTCAAGATGTCGGATCCAATATGGCGGACCACGAATGAAAAAATTGTTGGAAGAAAGCAAAACATGGTACGAGGGGGTTTTCGGGGTCGATGATTACAAATCTGCACCCAAAATTTCGAAATTCAAGATGGCGAACAATAACTGCGAAAATCGTTTAAGAAAAGCGAAAGTTGGTACGCGGGGGTTTTCGGGTTCACCGATTAAAAATCTGCATCCAAAATTTCGAAATTCGAAATGGCGGATCCAACATGGCGGACCATAAATTCAAAAGTTTTTTGATGGAAACGAAAGTTGATACTCGGGGGTTTCAGGGGGCCGCTGATCACAAATCTACTATCAAAATGTGGAAATTCAAGATGGCGGATACTATATGGCGAGCGATAACTGCGAAATTCGTTTAATATGGAAGTGAAAGTTGGTACTCGGGGGATTCGGGGTCGCCGAATACAAATCTGCACCCAAAATTTCGGAATTCAAAATGGCAGATCCAAAATAGCGGACCATAAATGCAAAAATGTGTTGATGAAAGTAAAAGGTTCAGAAAAAAAATGATATCCGGGCCAAAAATCCCCTCGCCGGGGAAAAAAACCTTGGACAAGTACATTTGTTGACCCCCGTTTCCATTGGTTTTCACAGAAAAAAACTACCCAAAAAA
>JACEOJ010003765.1:0-11163 GCA_013761285.1 Campoletis sonorensis | reverse complement strand
GCTTCGTGTATTTCGTCCGTAGTCATTGCGGCTAGATATATTATTATCGATACCGGAACAGGCGTTTTCCCAAATTGCACATAATATTGAATTCTTTCTACATCGAGGGCTGAAAATTGATTGCTGAGTTCCTTCCATTTTGAGCGCGCGTCCGGATCTGCCGCTAATATTATTGATTCCGATTTTCGAATGATCGCAATCATTAACTTTACGATTTCGCGGATTCTTTCTCGGGCTGAGCCCCACGACGTTACGGGGTTCGGCATAGTGTTTGGAATCTTTTTCTTTTTTTTTCTTCACGTAAAGCTTCCTTTACGACTTATCAATTAATGTTTCCGTGGGGTCATTTTCACGCGAAATGAATGTTTTTGTTTTTGTTATTGTTTTTTTTTAACGGAGTAAGATATTTTGGTTTTGATATCTGTACTTACGTTGTTATGAAGAGCAGAAGCAGGCCGATCAAAGATTTCATCGGGTAGTGCAGCTGGATTCTCGTTTTTCCGAACAGCCTGGAGAGTCTTTTCCTCTTTCTTTCACAGTTCCACTTTTGTATTCGGGCAGCTTACTCGGAGACGTACTATCCGGTGGGTTTCAGATATCGTTTCAACTGCGCGTCAAGTGTTGCTTCCAAGGTACCGTCTCTGCTTACTGGGAGATGAAACTCTTTCACTTCAACAGAGAGTTCACTTTACTCACGACACTCACTAATTTTTGTCCTATCACTTTAAGCACTTATTTGTTTTTTTTTTTTATTTTTTATTTTTATTTTTTTATTTTTTATTAAGTCACGTGGTTTGTCGCGGAGATATACGTAGTGAGAAAAAACTTTGTAATGTCGCTAGCGTATATCCTGGCAGGATCGCCAAATTGTCATGCGACTATTGGATAACTCGGGTCGGTAAGATCGCCCGTGCCTGAGAGAGCAGTCACCACTCAAAGAATGTTTAAAGCGTAGAGCAAAAATAGTGCAATAATGATGAAGGATCTTTATTTAGCTATTTTTAATACAGAGAGTTCTCCGCGTGATTCAACGTCGCTAACTCGAAGAAGACTGATGTTGTCTTTTGCCTCTGATCATCTCTGAGGCTCTGCTGTCATCCCTTCCTCCGCGGTCCATGGGGTAGGCCGAGGTGTCCAGGTCAGTCACCGTCGATGGTCCATCGAGGGTTCTTTTATGGAGGTGTTGTACCGATAGCCAGGCTGCGATCGCGTCCAGATGTCCGGGATGCGTCGTCGTCTTGTTACGTCCTAGCCTTACGGTAGGCCCCCCATATTTTTTATTATTATTCCTATCACGAATAAAGTAATGACACCACCAGTTGGTAAAGTCATATACCTTCCGTCATCTTTTGTCGATAATTTAACTATACTTTTATAATAACTATTTAAGTGAACACGCCTAACGCACAATAACATATACTGAAAACCAGTAGTATATACATAATCCGACATATAAACAAGATAGAGAGTTTCTCCAAAACCCTCTTTCTGCTATCCTCTTCTAAATATCTCCAGTTTTCTCAGATGAGCAAATAAATACATTTTCTCGAAACGCTCGCCAACTCGAGCCCCAAGCATCGGTCATTGGAAAATCCAAGAAAAACCCTCCACAGAGTGTACTCTTCCCACGAGCTAGTAATCACACTCACAGAACAAAAATACAAATCTCCTTATCGTAATCCCCTTGCATACTCGCAGCAAGGAATAAGATTTCTCATATGTCGAAACTCGTCTTTCCTAAGAAACCGAATAACCAATTCATTTTCTTTTCAAAATCAACATCCTGTTCATATCTACAAAACACAAGATTACAAACTGAAGACTAGTATGTTTTTCCTCCAAAAAACATCCTAGCCATATATCATCTAATCTGCAAGCCGCTACGCTAAGCAACCCTCGACCGAGCACAGCTGAAAAAATACACAACCATTCCTCGAACGCTTTCCTCGATCCTTGAAGGACCTAATCCTACTTACACAAACGATTAACTCTCGGTGGACACCCGGTGCGTATCTTTACGACCTATCCACCGACCACTAGAACTAGAGCACACCCTTACATTAACCTTTCTCTATGAACCAATAAAATGCTCTAATATAGTTTCCCATATTACACCCACCAATGACCAAGTCCAGGAAACATCTTATCTACTCCTTATCCAATCCCAGTCAAAAACTGTAAGCCCCTTCCACATCCTTCTACCCCCAAAACTCTCAACCAGAAAGTCAAAGGTAGAGAGTAAAAAGTAGAGAGTCAGTAGAGTCAGAGCAAGGGATTCAAAAACATCATCAGCAAGAGAGTTAGCAAAAGATCAGTCAAACAGTTAACAAGTGAAGTTAACAAGTTCAGTTCATCGTCAGTAAAAATCGATCAGAATCAAAATCTCTGAGAGTAAAATCCTCTATGGAATTACCTCAAACTTCAACCGTGACTTAATAAGTGTAATAAGTCCACGATCTAACCCGAACAAGTGAATTGTTCAACTCCGAATCTAAATCCGATTTGACGAAAAACCAATTAATAGCTAACTCCGAACGACAAACATAAATCTTAAAACGAAAACAATTGTTAAACATAGTGTCAACACCGAAATAACTAAATTGTGAAACAACCAGTGTAATTATAAGTGAATAAATATTACGTTTATATTTGTATCAAACAGTTTTGCCCAACGTCATTCCGAAGTGTTCGAATACAATGTTATCGAAACAAAATCCTTAATCCCAAAAATATAATACTTTGTGTCCGGGAATTACGCGGAACCCAAGAAAGACTCACTAGCGACGGTCAATATTTCAAAAGTCGCGCTCTAAATCGGCGACCGCGTAACCCAACCTATATCTCCCTCTTGGGACGTAACAGTTCAACCAAAGAGTTTGTCGTACAAAAATATTGAAAAATACAAAAATAATAAACGTGATGATTAATTAACTAGTTCTCTCCAAATTAATAATAAAAATAACGGAAAAATATCGTTTGTTCGTCTCGTAAACGAGCTCGACAACGATGGGACAAAAGATGACGCAATAGGACTAAAAAAAAGGGAAATTGAAAGATAACAATAATTAATTCGCCTTATTCTCTCTCGCAATATTGAGCGATGTTAAACGGCGATGGAAAATATTGCGAGAGGCTAAAAAGTACACAATAATGATGGGGAACTTCGTCGAACGGCGCTCGAACGAACAAGGGACTGAAAAGGGGTAGATGGGGCAAAATGGGTCGTTTTCTTAATTCTAATGACTAACACCACGATATTCGTCGCGTCCTTTTTCTCGCCGTCGTCAAACAATCATTCCTTTTCGCACAATAATTAATATTGGCCAGAGGGGCTCACAAATATCGAAAATAGGGAGGCGAAAATACAAAAAGGGGGTGAAAAATCGGGCGTACAAAGTGGCTTGTCGAAACGACGCCTCGCGAAGTCGCGACCACAAAAATACGAAAAACAAATTACTTTTACTCGGAACTTTGTTGAGAAAATCACCTCGTCGACTCAAACTCGTCTTCGTACGAAGCGAAGCCGGTGATACACAAGGAAAATTGATCATTAAAACAATAAATCGTTGAATTTTACAAAGGGAAAAAGACGGAGAATTTCCAACACGTCTGGTACGCTCGTCGGATCGTGGTGACGTGACTCGGTAACAAGGCCCTCGCACGTGTGGACTTGTTATCTCGATGCTCATTGGTCGCTTTTGCCGGCCCGGCAACAACCAACCAATCACAAGTGGCGTTAGTTCAAGCGTGGTCTCGTTCCATGGTGAGGGGTGTAGAGGGGAATAGAGGGGCTTGCGAGTCGAGCTTTGACTTGCACTGCCCGGGGACGGAGGGGGCGCTTGTGCCGCCACCTGTTGCTCTTAATCGAACGCTGAGTGGTCTTGGTGTTCGGGAATTCGACGCGCGACTTTTGAAATCGCTAAGGGAAGTTGATCTCAAATTTGTAGTGTCGTGACGTCATCACGTCGTTGTTTACGAAGTGTTGTGGTCTTCCCATGGATTTGGTCGAAAAAGTGGTCTTCGTGATTTTCGACTCAGGAAAAAAGGAATTTGCCGTGTTGAGGGGTTTGTTTCGAAGCATCTCGACGTCGCGGGACTTGTTAATTTTCTCCGGGCCGCTCGATATAACCTCCGGCCTCGAAGTAGCGATGTTATTTTGAGGTTAGGCCCGTCGACTCGACACTTCAGCTGTCATCTTGGGACTTCGTTGGATTCTTCGTTTGGTAAGGGAAAACTTTCCCTTACTGGTGAGTTGTTCCTTTTTTCCTTTTATTCTTTTCTTGGTTCTCGTGGGGCTCGACTCGTTGATTGGGAATTTTGACAGGGAAATTGTTGTGGGAAAGATTGTCGCTGAGGGGAATTTGTTGTTTTTGAGAGGAAGCGGGAAGGGAAAAATTATCATTCGTTGGTCTCTTCTTGTGATTGGGGTTGGATGATCTCGTTGTATTCCTCTTCTTATTCCTCTTCAATATATTTCAGGTGCCGTCACTGCGGCTAGAGATCCTTGTGGTCTTGTCGGCGAAGGATCTTGATGGTGGTTTTCCTTCGCTGGCTAGCGTAGGAAGTATTTGTGGACTTCAAAATTATTTCTAAGGCTTGACGAGGAGAAAAATTCCTTGGACAATATTTTATAACGGATAAAATTCACAGAATAGGACTTATAAACTAAAAATAAGGTACGACGGACGAATATCGTGGTTGACCACCCCACGATCAACGAGGTAAGTATTTTAAAAAATTGTGCAACGTCACAACATATATTGAAATCTTTTAAACACTACAATGTACCGGTAATTATTTCGTCCACACGTGTACGCGCGCTCGCAATCACTGTAACAATGGTGGCGAAAACGACGCACAGTAATACAGGCTATCGAATAAAGTAGAGCCGTAAGACCGGCGCGATCGCGGGGCCGATGATACACGAGGAGATGGAACGCGCAACAAAGACTACGAGAGAGAAAAAAAAGCAATCGCGACGATTTTATTTCACGAATTATTATATCCCAGTATATCGATGACAAAATGTTTCGAAAATTTTGTTTCTTAATTTTGACGTAAAGAACACGGATTACTGCGCGATGTGACTTTTTTTTCTTATAAAAAATAATTACTTTATTCATTTTCTCCTTTTTCACATATATATATATATATATATATATGTTGAGGAATTGAGTTTAATAATGATTTGCCGGGATGGAAAGATCGTGCACAAGGTGTTTAATAAATAAAGTAATCACGCAATGTGTTAGCGCGGGATCCGCTTGTCGAGTTTATTGTCACAAATGATAAAAGATGAGCGTCACGAGTTGTACAATATTTGATGAGAAAAACAATAATGTAGTTGATAATAGTTACATTAATCGCGCACTGATTTTATTGATCTCGCACACCTTTGATTAATATAACCGCGGTGACCTTGTTGTGGAAATTTGGTGACACACGTGGTTCGGCCCAACCACGAGGTGAGAATGAGAGAAAAATGATGATGCACAAAATGAGTGAGTGATTGCGCCCGATGCGCCAATCACGAGTTAATGAGTGCTACAATTACACCTTTTATTCACATCAGAGATGTGTGATGAGAATTACAAAGAGTTACGAAAAGCGGGAGGACAAAGTTGTTAACGATGCGTAGCAGGGTAACGGACAAAGCGAACTGAGAAGACAACATGGCTGCCCTCGCGAGCCGGCCGGCACGCGCTCGGGCATACACGTTGTGGTCAAGAGTGTCCACGAGGTGCTGCCTCGGTGTGAGGCCTTTGGGAAGCTCGCCTCGGTAGCTAATCGAGGCGGAATCCCGAACATTCTCCCGCCATCAACACGGAAGTGGTGATGTTCTACGTGAGGTGATTCCTACGGATGAATTGGAAGCGGTGTCAACTTTGCGATTGGCCGAGTGAGTGTGGTGGTGGCGGTCTTCAGCGTCACAACCCTGATAAGTCCATCCTGGCCTGGGTGGACGGTGATGACTCGAGCTAGCGGCCATTTGCTCGGTGGGAACCTCTCATCGGTGATGAGCACGAGGGAGCCTTCCTTGATGATGTGCGACGGGTGTCGCCATTTAGCGATGGATTGGAGTTGTTGTAGATAATGAGCGCTCCAAAGTTTCCAAAAATGTTGGAATCGTTGTTGCAGAAGGCGCCATCGATCAAGATGACCGAGCGTTTGTTCAGTCAATGAGGCTTCTGGTAGAGTTGATAAGGCCGACCCAGTCAGGAAGTGGCCAGGCGTGAGCGCTGACACGTCGTCTGGGTCATCGCTGAGAGGTTCGAGTGGACGAGAGTTCAACGTTGCTTCGATTTGAGTGAGAAGCGTGGTGAGTTCTTCGAAGGTGAGTGCGACGTCACCAACGGTGCGCCGGAGGTGAAATTTTAACAGTTCACTACCGCTTCCCACTTCCCGCCCATGTGTGGTGCAGCGGGTGGATTGAATTTCCAGTGGGTGTTGTCATTGGACAACAAGGCGGCCACGGCATGATGTTCTCGAGTGCTTTGTGTAAACATGAGTTGCAGTGTTGCATCTGCGCCCACCAGGTTGGTGCCGCAGTCAGAATACAACACGCGGGGAATGCCTCTTCTTGAGATGAAGCGTCTGTATGTCGCGATGAAGCCATCAGATGAGTAATCGCTGACAACTTCGAGATGAACAGCTGATGATGTAAGACACACGAATACACAAATCCAGCCCTTTGTTTTCTTTGCTCCACGTCCCTTCCACGTTTTGATGGTGATGGGCCCTGCGTAGTCTAGGCCTGTGTGGGTAAATGGACGAGCTGGTGAGACCCTGGCTGTGGGCAGTTGGCCCATCAGCTGTTGAGCGCGCGTTCCTCGTTGTCGTGCGCACGTGACACAACGAAGAATGTGAGATTTTACGGGAGCTCGACCTCCTAAAATCCAATAAGATTGCCTTATGTGAGATAGAGTGAGCTGGGTACCTCCGTGGAGCGTTCGAAGGTGTGAGTTCCCAATGATGAGTTCTGTCAGGCGTGAGTGCCTCGGCAGAATTGCTGGATGTTTGCTCTCGGGTGAGAGCGATGATCGAGTGAGTCGGCCTCCCACCCGAATCACGCCTTCGTGATCAAGGAATGCGGTGAGCCGGGAGAAAGCATGATTCTTGTTGAGAGCGGAGTGTGAGCTCAACACTCTGATCTCATGAGCGAAATAGAGCGCTTGTGTCGCTTTGATCCACACGATCTTGGCGGCTTCCATCTCTTCTGGAGAGATGATGGTGGCAGGAGCGTCTCTGTTGGTGTTCTTGAGTCTCGCGATGACCTTCGAACAGATTGCGGTAATCCTGAGGAGTTTTTGAAGCGATGAGTACTTGTTGATTAAGTCCCATCGATATTCGAGTTTGGGAGCTGCAACGAAGAGTGCAACTCCCGGACGAGCTTCAGGAGCAATGAAGTCGTCTGTCATGAGTGGCTGACGAGGCCACTTTTCCGTGGGTTGAGTCATCCATGGTGGTCCCGTCCACCACAGGGGATGATCTCGGAGTTGTTGAGTTGTTAGGCCTCTTGATGGGCCGTCGGCGGGATTCGACGTTCCAGGAACGTGTCTCCACTGAGCACACGGGGTAAGTTGCTGGATGAGCAACACGCGGTTCCTGACGAAGTCTTTCCACCTCGATGCGGGCGCCATGATCCATGCTAGAGTTACTTGAGAGTCCGTCCACAGATGAGTCGATGATATTGGTAGCTGGAGTGTTACTTGAGTTCGTCTAATGAGCTTTGAGAGTAGCAGCGCTGCTGTGAGTTCTAACCTCGGGATGGTCATTTGTTTAAGCGGTGCGACTTTCGTTTTTGCGCAAACGAGGGTTGCTTTGGCGCCAGTGGACGGCGAGTTGACCACGATGTATACTACAGCGGACATCGCGAGCTGCGATGCATCTGAGAAGCCATGGAGTTCGACAGTTGATGTGCTCCACGTGTTGAACCAACGTGGAATTGAGATATTGGCCAAGAGTTGGAGGTCTTCTCTGATTTGTAGCCACCTTGAAATTATGTTTGGAGGCAGAGTTTCGTCCCAGCTGATTTTTTGCAACCACAATTCTTGTAGAAGAACCTTTGCTCGAATCGTTACTGGGGAGGTAAAACCTAATGGATCAAAAATCTGAGCTACCTCAGATAAGATGTGGCGCTTCGTGATTGATTTTGAGTTCGTTGTAAAGCGTGCTGTGAATTTGAATTCATCAGCTCGAGCGTTCCATTTGAGACCGAGTATTTTGGTCGCGCAATCGTCGAATGAGATGGTTGCGGGTGTAGCCTTGTCTTTTGAAATTGCCGTGAGCAGGTCTTGATGCGTCGACTGCCACTTTGCGAGAGGGAACCCTCCCGCATGGCACAGACCGTTGAGCTGATGAGCGATTTCGATGAGCTGTTCAATTGAGTCAGCGCCGCCGAAAATGTCGTCGACGTAGCGTCCCTTGAGTAGTGATGGAATTGCCAAGGGAAACCGATGTCCTTCGTCCTCCACGAGTTGTAAAAGGACTCGCACGGCCAAGAAGGGCGCTGCCTTCGTCCCGTACGTGACTGTCTTCAACTTGAATTGAGTTTCCTTTGAGTCGTCGTTGATCCACAGAATTCTTTGGAGGTCACAGTCGTCGTCGTGGACCTTGATTTGTCGGTACATCTTTGTGATGTCCGTTGCGAAGATGTGACGATGATGACGAATCCACGTAAGAACGTCTGTGATATCCAAGAGTAAATTCTGTCCGGTGTGCATGAGATCGTTGAGAGAATGTCCCGTTGTAGTTGGACATGATCCGTTGAAAACTACACGCAATTTGGTGGTTGAGCTGTCAGGTCGAAGAACTCCATGATTTGGCAAATAAAAAACCCCGTGAGAGCGAGCCTGAGTCGACGACACGCCCGACGAGACCCTCAACCCTCCGGCTGCTTGTAAAACAGCTGGTGCCAAGGTCATCTCACCGAGAGCGCCGACAACAGAGTGCTCGCCTCGATGCGAGGTGTCTGATGATGGTTCGGTTAGGCGAACCATGTGACCGAGTTCTTCGTATTCGTTCATGAAGTCCTTGTAGAGTTCCTTGTATGCGTGATTTCTCTGTAGTTTTCGAAGAGTTCTCATGAGACAACAGTGAGCTGCCATGTATGAGTCACCTAGTAAGGTGGGCGATGATTTCAACGGTAGTCGCACGATGTAGCGACCGGTGGAGTCTCTCGAGTGCGTGGCTCTGAAGTGATCTTCGCACGCTTGTTCTTCTTGTGAGAGTGCTCCGTCAGATTCTGAAGATATCTCCTCTTGAACCCAGAATTTGGTGAGGAGAGTTTGCAGCTCGGCATTACTTGTTTGAGTACTTACTTGATGAGATGCACACACAGATGCGGTTGATGTTGAGTGCACAGGGCCCAAGACTAACCATCCAAAGATGGAGAGTTGAGCGATCGGCATTGTAGCGTCTCCTTTGATGATATTGGGCTTGATGATCTGCCCGTACACGTCAGCACCGATGATGATGTCGACGAGGCGTGGTAACATGAAGTCTGGATCAGCCAGTTTCAGGTTCGTTAAATGCGGCCACGCAGGCGGTGTTGAGTGAAAGGTTGGCAGCACAGTTGACACCTTGGTCAAAATGTGAGCGTTGATGACTGTAGATGCGGGGGAGTGGAGCGAACGCAGCGTAATGGACGTAACTCCCTCTGTTTGAGTGGTGTTTTCTCCTCCAATGCCGACGATGTTGATAAATGATTCTTGACGACTTAAGTTGAGTTTTCTGATGAGTTGATCCGAGATGAACGATAGTTCTGATCCAGGATCAATGAGTGCCCGTGCTCTCGTTGGTTCACGTGATGATGAGAGAACGGTGATGATTGCTGTGGCAAGCAGCGTTGAGTTGTGAGTGCAAGGCGCGTGTGAGTTTTCGACGATTGCACCGATGCCCTAGTGCGCGGCTGATGAGGTCGATGGCTGGGCCTCACCTTTTGAAGCGGTGCTGGGTTGGCGACTCTGAGCCTCGTGAAGCATGGAGTGGTGCCGGGCACCACACTGCTTGCACGTTTTGGTCGACTTGCATGAGGCGGCGCTGTGTCTGCCTAGGCAATTGTAGCAGAGCCGGCAATTCGACGCTATTTTGCGTCGTCCCATCACATCCAGATTTTTGAATTTCGGACACGTCACAATGTAGTGAGCTCCGTTGCAGCAGTCACAATGATATGCGTTTGGGTCACGCAGTTGAGTTGATGAGCTCGGCTGAGCGGAGGCCTGATGAGCGCTGGCATGCTTTGATGCAGGAGGATGATTTGAGGCCAGAGGTGTTGACGCCTCGATTCTTTCGAGTGCACGAGCCCGAGTGGTGAGGAATTCCTCGAGTTTGCTAAAAGATGGGTACTCGGTTGATGAGCCGAGTGAGTTTTCCCACGCCTCCCGCGTGGAATTGTCCAGATGGTGGCACACGTGATGCACTAGGATGCATTCTCCTTGAGCTACTCCCGCACCCAACGAGTCGAGTGCTTTACAGGCTTCGGATACCCTTGAGATGAGTGCGTTCAAGCCTTTAATTCCGGTGTGAGCCGACCTTTTTCGAGCGATCGAGATGGTTGTAGAGTAGCTTCAAGGTCATACTTCTCGCTTGAAGTTTCCGGAATTTCACTATCAACCACGACCTCGGGTGTCGCGCGACCCGACGACGGTTTGGACATTGTTGTCGAATGAGTTTTGATTATTTAAAATCACACAAATGAGAGCACACCGAATATCGCGAGAGAATTGTAATAGCACGAGACGCGAACGAATGTTATGAGTTTACACGATTTCACGAAATTTCGAGAAGTCGTGAAGTTCAAAAAAAAGAATATTCGACACTGAGCCTTGAAACACCGAAATGTAAACACAATAACGCGAGTTACAAAGCCGAGCGGTTGAAACACGAGACGATACGATAATTTTCGTAAAGTGGCCAATAACTATCGCGACACACAGTGGTTGGCCACTTCGACTTGAGTCTGAGCGAGGATGATACCCGAGCGCGACACAGTGGTTGGCCGCTTGGCCGGTTTCGCCACGCGGTATACACGAGTTCACTACGTCTCGACGAACGAACTGTTCACACACACAAACACTCACGAGATCACAATTGGCACGATCCGGCTCGAAGGACCAAAAAATGTTGAGGAATTGAGTTTAATAATGATTTGCCGGGATGGAA
>JACEOJ010003762.1:0-18509 GCA_013761285.1 Campoletis sonorensis | reverse complement strand
TTTGGGCCAGGATATCACTCCTTTTTTCTCAACACCTTCAAAACCTGGAGTTTTCACGTATTTGCATTATAACATCGTGAATTCATTTTAATGATTTTAGTATCTACTCTCCACTCCACTCATGTGACATCAGATAATAGAAGCTATCATTCACCAGCATTAACTTTTATTTTAGTTGTTCACAATATTGCAATATTCTGTTTTCAACTCCCGACTACCCGTACAGGCAAAAGCCGGGAGTTATGCGTTTGACCATGATCAGCTGTATTTCACGATTTTTGCAGTGAAAAGCTTCAACAGAATCCATAAAAAAATCGGAGTGAGAATAAAATTAAAAAAAAAAATTTTAACGAAGAGAAAATGGATGTAAAAAATAATTCGGAGTACGTACTTGGCGAGCTCGTAACCATGAGAAATACATTATGTGAATCAAGCTATGCAAAAAAACTCGTCAAGTGCTTCGACCGAAATGTTTTTTTCAATCTTTTTTTTTTCGTTTGAAATTTTTTTTTCAAGTTCATTCTCATTCCGATTTTCTTTCTGGACTCTGTTTTTCTGCCCGATATTGATATTTGTACATTTTGGTGACTTTTTTTAATGCACAACTAATTTTTTTTTTTTTCTAAAAACTCCATCCTCAAGTGACAATAAAATACTAGTTCTGTTATTGATATTATAAATTTCATTGCTGAACTTAAATCACTGGCGTTTCCATTTGATATTCGTAACGCATTTTTTTTTTAATGCGCAAATTGATCGTTCACTTGTAGACTTTATTCTTTGACCGGACACTCACGGAGGGAATTGTTGCTATTTTTCTTGGGATTTTGAAAAAATATATAAAGTTTTTCATTTGTATTTGTCATTTGGAGTGAAGTTCCAAGAATTTTATAGAATCAATTTTATTTTTCCTCGCTCGATCTTGCCAAATTTTCAAAACTTTTGCCCTGTTTTGGGAAGTTCTTTTCTTTGGCAACAAATGGAAAAAGAGGTCAACAAATGTACTTGTCCAAGGTTTTCCCTCCGGGGAAGGGATTTTTGGCCATAACTTTTTTTTCTGAACAGATCCGAATCCTACGATTTTTACATGATTACAGATAATTTTCGAATATCTACGGTTACCTAATCAGTAAAACCCCAGCTCAATATTGGATATCAAATGCGATGCTATAAAGAAAAAAAGAACGAACTTAGTACAGCTTTTACAAAAAAAGCGTATAAATATTCATTCCAGTTTAATACCTTGCGTCTCCTGCAGTATACTAAGAAATTCGATACATTTTTGAAAAACTATTCAATCCTTAGTGCCACAGAAACGAAAAGTGAAAATACTTTGCACACAAGTCACTTCACGAAGTTGTATAATTGTAAGCAAGAGGAATAAGAAATGTTATGTATCCGCAAAGAATTGTAAGACGAATAAGAAATAGATAAAAAAAAAAATAAAACTGTATTTGAAAAATAAGAGACATTCTGCGCTGCGGTTAACCATTTTTAGCCAAACTGATTAGAAAATTGCCGTGACCAGCTGAAGCAAATCAAGATTTCTGCTTCCACGCATGCTACCTTTTGCAATACTTTGGGTTTATTTATATTGAATAACACGAAGTTTCCCCATCAGCTCGAATAAATGATGACTGGATGAAAGTGCACATTCCATTCTGTAAGACAGCCATGAAGAATGTTTTTCAAAAACTTTGATATAAGAATTCATTGATTGGTCTGAAGAAAATTATGGTTTCTGCTGTTAAGCTACCTGATATACCTATACCACGAATGAATTTTCATTTTCATTTTATGCTTAATTTATTATTTTCTGCTTACAAGCATAATTCTAATGTCCAATTCTAATTTTGACACTCTGTTCTTTATTCAATTTATGGCAAGATTGAATCGAGTCTGTTCCCTTGTTCTTTTTTCTACAATAAGTGAAATGTATATTGTCCACAGAATACATTTTTACATTGAAATATTTAATGGCAAAGGTGATTTGGTTTTTGAAAACTTTGACAACCAATATACTATTGAACTTGAGCAAAGAATATATACAAAATGATATACTCACACTAAACAATGAAAATTCGTGACAATCATTTGCGCAGAAAATAGCATTGCCGTTGCACTTCATCAACCAACTATTATCTCTTATATTGAAGAGAAAATAGTTTTTATTTATTCATTAAGAATAGTAAATGGCCCACTGCGTCAGCTTCAGCAGTTTCTGACAGACCATTTGGACAAAGCGAAGAAACTCAATATAGTTTAGTACACCCTGCGGTGCCTTCGATATAGAAAAAAATGGCATAAACTTTCATTGCGTCTCATGCAGCGATGAGAATCTTAACATAGAATGGAGAGATATAGCTAATAATCACGGACACTTCGAACTTATTACTTATTAACCGAATAACGAAATAAAGATTTTTTTCCGAATTTATAAAAAATCCGTGACGGCACGTGTCCTGCACTTCGCCCTATGTCGCTTTGACAGCTGACACATTAGCAATATAGCTATAACCGTCAAACTCTCAAACTTTCCGGTGGATCGTCGGTAGGGAAGAACCAATAGGAACTCCTTACTTTCGTCGCCGAAGACCGGCTTCAGTAAAAATGCGTTTTGATGGGCATCAAAATGCTTTTGATTGTGTCGTCTGCGCGCATATACAGACACACGAAATATTTCAATGTGTTACAATTTTTGCATAATCTTGACAATGTGCAAAGTTTTTCATCAGCAAATACGCAACCAATCGTGCTGTAATTAGCCTCAATCGAATAGGAATTTCTCAATGAGTCTCGATCTGTAATTTGGAATGATCAGGAATTACGAAACTCAGGAGATATGAAATGTCTCCTCAGTTTCGTGATTCGGGAAAATGACTTCAAGTTTTTACCCCCACCATCGAAAATTGCTTCATTCAGAGAAAATAAACTCTGGCGAGCCGTAGGTCAGCAGACGACAGAGCTGTCAAATGTACTTGTCCCGAGACTCTGCCGAGTATCTTGATAACCGTCCGACGTTCAAACTTTCCAGTCTATCGGTACAGAGTGAAGACGAGGCAATTGTGACCAATCGGAACCCGATGCTTTTGTCGCCGACGAACGGCTTCGGTGGAAATGGGTTTTGAATAAATGGACATCTAAACGCCTTTGATTGTGTCGTCTGCGGGCAAATACAAATACACGAAATCCCTTTTAACGTGTGGGAATTTCTGCATAATCTTGACCCTTTGCAAAGTTTTTTTGCAGAAAAAACGACATCAATCGTGCTGATTTAAGGCTCAATCGAATTTTTTTCATGATTAGTATCCAGTTCAATTTTTAAGTCATCGTCTGTCTCCTGAGCTTCGTAATTCGAGAAAAGTACCTCCAGTTTTTACCCCCTCTCCCTGCTGATGCTATTATCGCCGGGAACGGCTTTGGTGAAAATGGGTTTCGATTGAAATCAAAACGCCTTCGATTGTATGACCTGCTGCGTGCAAATACAGACACACCAAACCCTCCAATGGTTTGGCATTTTCGCATAATCTGGACCCTGTGCATAGTTTTTTCTCAGGAAATACGGAATCAATCGTGGTGTAGTTAGGTTCAATCGAACGGGAATTTCTTAACTAGTTGTCTCCAGTTCACTTTTGAAATTATCACGTGTCTCCTGAAGTTCGATCGTAACTTGACAAAATGACTTTTACTTTTTACCCCCCCACCGCGAATCGTTTTATTTAGATATATTATCCTCGGATGCGCCTTGGACCATCAAACGGCAGACTGAGCTGTCAAATGTACTTGTCCCGAAACTCTATTGTGTCTTGATTTTTTATTCGATTGGTAGTTGTTTGTTAATGAAAGTTAGCTATATGGCTGACCCTTTCGAACCCATTTTCACAAAAGATTTAGGATTCGTTTGCGAATCATTTGGGCAACTTTAGGAAGCCTTCAAAAAATGAAAAAAATTATTAGGAACATACTTGATACTATTTCACTAATTAATTTTGATTATTGTAAGTATTATAGGTTGGCTAAATCAAAATAAATGAATAATTCCGTTACTGCTGGTTATTTCGCGAAAAAGGGACCATCGACGGAAAAATTGTACGCGAAATGAAAAAAATGGCGTATAACATAACTATGTACCGAATCTTATCTCGCAAATAACAATCTGGGGTATTAAAATCATGTACTAAATATGAATTATCGATATAGAACTGCAAGTTATTATAATTATGTACCAGATTCTGATTCCCGAATAAAGTTCAGGGTATTGAAGGTATGTACAAAATTCGATTTCCCGTTGTACAAATTGAAGTACCTCAAGTCGTACACTAAATTCCCATTTCTGGATCAAAATTTACGGTACATAAATATATGTACTAAATTTCAGATCCTGAATCAAGATTGAAAATAGTTAAAATAATGGGCCAAATTTGCAAAATATATTTTGCGGTTGAAATAATGTACTGAATTTCAGATCTCGAATTGGAATTTAAAGTAATTCAAATTATATACCAAATACCAGTTTACCAACAGAAATTTGAGGTACTGAAATTATTTTTCTTATTTAGATTTCTGTTTTCATAAATTTGGGGTATTCCGAATTATTAACTAAATTTCAATTCCTGAATGGAAATCACAAGTATTTGCATTATGTAGCGAATGAAAAATCGCAAATTCCAATTAAGTACTGAACAAATCACTCATTTAACATACTACTAATTTTACTAACTAATTAACAATCCAAATTTTACTAATATTTTAACCATAATTAAAAATCCAAATTTCAATTCGAGTATTCAAAAATACTCGAATTTAAATTAGCGAATAAATTTGCAAAAAAATATCTCTTTCTCTGATTGAAACAAAAAATATTGAAAATTGTAATTCCTAGAATTGAAGGAAAAAAATTAAATTTTGCTTTTAAGTATGAAAATTTTGACCCTGAATTTCACTTCCAGAATGAAAATGCAACTTTAATTCGCGACTACAAATAACCAAGCGAAAAGAGACATTCAGCACAGCGGTAAAACCATTTTCAGACAAACTGATTATAAAATTGCCTCGACCGGCTGAAGCAAATCTAAATTTCTGCTTCCACGCAAGCTACCCTTAGCAACACTTTGGGTTCATTTATATCGAAGAACAAAAAGGTATCTTATCAGCTTGGATAAATGATGACCGGATGAAAGTCCACATACCATTCTGTAAGACAGCGACGGAGCATGTTTATCAAAACTTTAATATAAGTATTCATTAGATGGTTTGATGAAAAACATGGTTTATGCTATTTTGCTTCCTGATGTACCATGTGTATGAATTCTTATTATCGCTTTATTCATAATTTTATATTTTCTGTTTAAAAACATAATTCTTATATCCGATTTAAATTTTGTCTCAGTTTTTTATTTAATTTATGGTAAGAGTGAAACGAGCCTGCTCCTTGTTTTTTTTTTTTTTTTTTCCAAGGGAAAGTGAAAAGTAGATTGTCCACAGAATACTTTTTCACAATGAAATACTTGGCGGCGAAAGTAATTTAATCTTGAATAAAGAATTTACCAAAAGAGTTTACTGTTACCAAACAATGAAAATTCGTGTCAATTATTTGCAGAGAAAACAGTCCTGCCGTTGAGTTTCATCTACCAACCATTATCTCTTATGCGAAAGAGACAATAGTTTTAATGTATTCATTAAGAATAGTAAATGGTCCATCGCGTCAGCTTTGGCAGTTTCATTCAGACCTCATGAACAAAGCGAAGAACCTCAATTCAGTTTACTACAGCCTGCGGTGTCTTCGGAGTAGGGAAAAATTTTGAAACAAACTTTTATTGCATCTCAGCGATAAGAATTTTAATGGAATGAAAAGACACATTGCCGGGAGAATGAAGTTGAAACTGAATAAAAACATTCATAGCAATTCTGGTACAATGCACACTAATTGAAGGAATATTCAATATCTTGATTTTTTTGTCGTAATTGAGGTTTCACTCGAATCTTGCGCAAGCCTGACCGAGTCATGTCGTCATATTATTGCTGACATCTTGATGTATTAACTTGACGAAGATGTTCCTTGAATGCAACGTTCACATAATCAGCGAAACTCCAGTTGATAAGAAAAGCTGCATTGGAATGTCTCAAAGGAAAAGCATAAGAAGGTAGCCCAGCGTGTGTAGAATATTGAGAGTTTTTTGGTTGATTCGTAGACCGCAACTGAAAAGTATTGAAAAACATGATTCCACAAGAATAGTCACATGTAAATTTTTCAACAAAAAAAAACATTTTAACAACACTTCTTGTTTTTACAAGTTTTTATTAATAAACAAGATACATTTTGGTCACTATAGGCCTCATCACGCACACACTCTCTTTTACGAAAAATATGTCTTGATGTGGGACAAAAAGATGAGGGACATGCTTGAAAAAAAAATCTCGTTGGGTTCCACGATCTAAACATCAACACCATTGATTTGCGAGTTCTTACATTTTCAAAACGTTTGCCACTGAATCATTGAGGTTATGTTTCGATGTATTTTATAGCACTTAATCCAGCTACACGAATTCGCGGATTTTTTAACATTATTTAATATTTTTTCACAAATCAATTCATAGAAACACTTTTATGTTAATCACTTAACTTTAAAATATTTTTTTTTTTACATTTTCGCACTTCTGTTTGTCGACACTTGAATATGAGCTTGCGACTTGTACAGCTGACACATGACCGAAATTTCTATCACTTATTAAATGGATCACCCAAAATCACGATCTTTTACGTATTATTTTAATCATTCACTGAGTCGAAATAACTTTTTTTCATGTACGTACTTCCGCATTTTCAGTTTGTCAACACTCGAATAAAAATTTGCAGCTTTGACAGCTGACACATTAGAGATATAGATATTGCAGTCGTGACAGCTGACACTTTAGCGATGTAGATAGGAACCGCACTTAACCCCGCACTACACACACTATCACAACACTCTTGACGAGTTTTTGGCTGAACACTTTTTCGTCATCCACTGACGTTGACTTTTTTTTTAACGTCTTCGCACTTTTCTTTCGTCGACACTTGAACCCGAGACTCTGAAGAGTCTCTTGAACTCTTTTCCAAATACCCGATTTTCGAACGTTTCTGAATATCATACATATGAAGACGTATTAGTGTTATTCGTGTTACTCGTAACCAAAACTTTTTGTCAAATGGGAACACAGGGATATGTCGTCAGTCGCGACCAATCAGAAACACGATAGGAACATTGAGCCCTTTTTCTGTGTCATATACAAACACGCACGCATACTTCGATCATCGCATAATTTTGCCCATGCAAAGTTTTTTCTCAGCAATTACGGCATCAATCGGGTTGATTTATGGCTCAATCGAAGGGGGATAACTTCATTAGTCTTCAGTTCAAATTTCAAATCATATGATTACGCCTGGGCTTAGTAATTCAAGAAAGAGTTTCCCCCCACCCTTGAAATCGTTTTATTCAGAGATAATATACTCGGGTGAGCCTCGGGCAAGCAGACGACAGACAGAGCTGTCAAATGTACTTGTCCCGAGACTCTTCCGAGTCTCTTGATATAAAGTGTGGTGTTCGCTTATCATATTTTTCAGTTCCATTACGGTATTTCGCGAAATTTTGGTCAGGAGGCACATGCATAAGATTTTTCGCAATAGAATGTATAATTTCCAGTGTTCATCGTCTTCTGGAACAAAATGTCCAAAAATTACGCCTGAATATAACATAAATAAAAGCATCTCAGAAGCTGTCGTTCTTATGTTATTCTTCGTAAGTTCATTATGATTGATCAGAGGCGGAGAATTTCGTGAAGCCGGGAAACGAAAATATTTCAATCGTTCATTCAAGTTCTCCAAAGTAAAATACTTTTCAGTAATAATAAAATATTTTAAAACCAAACCTGTTTCGTATTTACACACGCCCTCCAACAAGTCATGCATGTCGACTGAATAATTTTCCGTTACATGGAAACCGGTGACGCGATTCCATATACATTTTTTTTTTTATTCCGGTTAAAGAAGTGTTATTCAGAGATAAGTCTTCCGCGTAATTTGTTCTATTTCGCCATAAATCTGGAGAATCTTTTGTGAGGTATTCGGATTTCACCTTGGAAACCTTGCAAAAGCGACACGAAAAATTTGCTGAAAAACTTTCAACTAACCCTAATGTGGAGTGAAGCGCTAAGTTATCTCCAACGATTATAGCCAAGTTTAAATAGTCCCGCGTTGTTGAACCATCGACAGTGAGTTCTATTCCATTTTCAGCCAACTCGTTAAGGTCATTGATTAAGCGTTTATAAATAATTTTCGTATCAAACGTTTTACAGTCAGCTGAATGACAAAGATGGGTTAGAAAAATATTGTTTAACTTGAAATTATACTCCGGGGGTACACATGGAATAGAAAAATACGTCGCGTTCAATTTATGAATACCCGCACGTGAACCAAGTGGATTGCCGGTTTCGAAATCATCTTGATAAAGCACGAGTGGTAAGACGTGTTTTGCAGTATCCGCGTTTTTGCCCTTCCAAAGTTCAGATTGAAAAATATTTTCTATTTTTTCATCCTGACCTCGAAAATGCTCCAAAAATGTTTGAATTGTTGTGTCCACCCCGGGAGAACTGAAAAATAATTCGATCGTTTCTTTGATAGGTATATACTGTGTGACGTTGCACAATTTTTTCCAACACTTACCTCGTCGATCGTGGGGTGGTCAACCACGATATTCGTCCGTCGAACCTTATTTTTAGATCCTAAGTCCTATTTTTAGTATTTTATGCGTTATAAAACTTTGGATAGGAATTTTTCTCCTCGTCAAGCCTTAGAAATATTGTTTAAGACCCCGAAAACACTCCTGCGACAGCGAAGAATCAAAAGACCATCAAGATCCTTCGCCGACAAGACCACAAGGATCTCTAGCCGCAGTAACGGCACCTGCAATATATCGAAGAAGAATAAGACGAGGAATACTACAAGAACATCCAACCCCAATCACAAGTGCAGCCCAATGACCAATAATTTTTCCCTTCCCGCTTACAACAAATTCCCCTCAGCGACAATCTTTCCCACAACAATTTCCCTGTCAAATTCCCAATTAACGAGTCGAGCCCCACGAGAACCAAGAAAAGGAAACCAAGGAGAACCAAGAAGGGAAAGTTTTCCCTTACCAAACGAAGAATCCAACGAAGTCCCACGATGACAGCTGAAGTGTCGAGTCGACGGGCCTAACCTCAAAATAACATCGCTACTTCGAGGCCGGAGGTTATATCGAGCGGCCCGAAGAAAATCAACAAGTCCCACGACGTAAAGATGCTTCGAAACAAATCCCTCAACACGGCAAATTCCTTTTTCCGGAGTCGAAAACCTCGAAGACCACTTTTTCGGCCAAATCAACGAGAAGACCACGACACTTCGTAAACAATGACGTGATGACGTCACGACACTACGAATTGGTAATCAACTTCCCTTAGCGATTTTAAAAGTCGCGCGTCGAATTTCCGAACACCAAGACCACTCAGCGTTCGATCAAGAGCAACAGGTGGCGGCACAAGCGCCCCCTCCGTCCCCGGGCAGTGCAAGACAAAGCTCGACTCGCAAGCCCCTCTATTCCCCCCAATACCCTTCACCATCAAACGAGACCACGTTTGAACTAACGCCACTTGTGATTGGTTGGTTGTTGCCGGGCCGGCAAAAGCAACCAATGAGCATCGAGGTAACAAGTCGACGCGTGCGAGGGCCTTGTTACCAGGTCACTTCACCACGATCCAGCGAGAGCAACAGACGTGTTGGCGATTCCAAATTTTTCTTTCAACAACTTTTGTTATAAAATAGTAGTTTTTTTTTGTGCGAACGATCATTCAACCGGCTTCATTTTGAGGAAAAGGCGTTTGAGAATTGACGAGGCGAAATTTTCATCTAGTTCCGAGAAAAAGTAAGTTGTTTTTCGTATTTTTGTGGTCACGACTTCGCGAGGCGTCGTTTCGAGACGCTACTCTGTACGCCCGATTTTTCACCCCTTTTTTGTATTTCTCCTCCCTATTTTCAATATTTGTGAGCCCCTCTGGCTAATATTAATTATATTGTGCGAATCACGAGTGATTGTTTGACTGCGAAAGAAAGGACGCGACGAATATCGTGGTGGAAGTCATTAGGATTAAGAAAACGACCAAATTGCCCCATCTACCCTTTTCAGTCCCTTGTTCGTTCGAGCGTCGTTCGACCAAGTTCCCCATCATTATTTTTGTATTCTTTTTTAGCCTCTCGCAATATTTTTCTTCGCCGATTAACATCGCTCAATATTGCGAGAGAGAATAAGGCGAATTAATTATTACTATTTTTCAATTTTTTTTTTTTTAAGTCTTATTGCGTCATTTTTCGTATTATCGTTGTCGCGCTCGTTACGAGACGAATAAACGATATTTCTCCTTTATTCTTGTTAACAATTTGGAGAAAAATACCCAATTATTTATCACGTTATTTATTTTTGTATTCTTTATAAATTTTGTGCGACGAAACTCTTTGGTTGTACCGAGAGCGTCATTGTTCGGACTTCGAACGATTCGAGTCCAAGTTTCTTCCCCCATCACCGCTTTTTCGTTCACGGGTATAATAAGACGCCTGAGTTGTCAGGGACCCGCTTCTCACTTAAGATTGAAATATTATTTTCGTTATTTTCCCATGCTCAAAGCTAGTCCCCCTTTTTGTATCATTTTTGTGAATTATTGTATTAAATTATTATTGATAATTGGAGATCGAAAATCTGATTATTTTTTTTTTTATTGTGTTATTGTGTTTTTGTTTGTTTTTTATTGTGTTTTTGTTTGTTTTTGGCGAATAAATTTGTTATTTCGATCTTCCCACTTGATTTTTTTTTGTATTTGTTTTACTTCATTTTCCCTTATTTTCAGTGTCTCTTTTAGCCAGGAATAATAATAATTATTATTATTCCTGGTGAATTTTTGGCAAAAACCGTCGCAACTGACAGTATATGTCTCTTGTTCCCATTTTCCCATTTTTCATTTTTGCATTAAGAGTACCGATGTATATTGAAATGGGAGATATGTACCCATTTTGCTTGATTTTTTCCAGTCTTCGATATTCAGAATTGAAGTTTTTAAAGGAGTTCTGAAAATGCCGTAACGACTTTCGAACGATTCGTTGCCTCCCGATCGGAACTTCTCCAACAACGTTTTCGAACAAGTTATTTCAGTGCTCGTTGTTAAGAAAATCATGAAAAGATTCAACTATTCGTTGAACTTGGATTCGCGTCAAAAAACGTTCAGCATAAAGGTCGGACACAAGGACCATAGCTTTGTGATGTAAAGCATCAATGATGCGACTGTTTTCGGATTTAGACGTTCCCGAAAATGCGTCGTAATTCCTAGTTTCGGTTACCGAGCTATTTTGACAAACAGAAGGCTCAATGGAAAGGTTCCTATGTGAGCTCGACTTCTGAGGCATATCGGGATCGGAGTTTTCAAAACTTGTACTCGCATTTTTTTGCTCATCAGATCTTAAATTTTCAAAAGATGTTCTTGCATGTATTGGCACATCATTATCGAAATTTTCAACGTGCATGCTTGCACGTTTCCTCAGTGAATTTATTTTTGAAGAAGTCCGTTCACATTTTTCTGCAGTGCATTTCAACAACAAAAGCTCCGTTTTATGTTCGTATTAATGATGTAGCCTAATTTCTTTCATATCGAACACTGTTCTACAGTATCCACACATAACAGGCATTTTTGTTAAATATTAATTAAGTGGACTTCTTAAAACTAGTACAGTTAACATAAACCAGTAAAGGATCCTCACATGAAAATTGTGATAGCGAATACGCAGGAGAACAGTAACAACACCAAGATACTTAATAGAACGAGATCGGAAAAAAGCACGCAACACACAGTTAACGCATAAAAAATATAAAAATGAACACGCACAAAAGCAAAGCAGGAATCAACCAATGGTAGTATAATTGCATGTAATTGAAAAAATGACCCGTCACAGAATCCTTGCATGGAAAATTATTGAAACGAATGGAATGAATCATGCAAGTTCAGTGTAAAAATTTTACGCACTGCAGTGACCTTCAATATCCGCCCACAAAGCTTGGCAAATTTGGAAGTCCTTGTTACTTATGTGGTTGTTGTCCTTAATCATGTAGACGAACTGCTCCAAGAATTTCCAGATTATTTCGCAGTCTGGTTGATATTTTGCCGATAATACCCAGATGACTTTAAAGCACAAATCCACTGCGAGCGCTAAGCTGCTACATTGGCAGCGAGCTTGATCGACAAGGACGAATATTTCCGAAAATAAAGTTTTCGAACCGATAGCTACCACGAAAGGCTGCTGCGTAAGGCCATATTTCAACAGCTTCGTTTGTCTCTCCTCAATCCGTCTTTCGAAATCACCCGCGTGCTTTTGGAAAAAAAAAATTAGACATGTTTGTTATTATTTTGCATATATAGTCCACAAACGATCAATAAGCATATCTCATTCAACGTTGCTGTGCCTACCTCTACTTGAAGTATAAAAGCCTCAGCGACTTCGAGTTGCGATGGTCTCCACTTGGTACCTCGTTTCGTGCTGATTCTCGTCGTACGAATCAAAAACGGCAGTGTTACGTTCGGAGCGGAGCGAACGCGTCAAGTTATTCTACTTGTGTGAAGCACAAGCAGTTTTGAAATTTTAAGTTTATTATTTTTTTATGCGGGCAAGATCCGGTCCGTCCTATACAGGGCGTTACCAGGAATTTGGTGGGTCAGGAATTATATAATGACTTCAATCAGGAATTTTGTTATTCTAATAATATTCGTATTTATTTTGTATGGGCCAATATATAGTGAATCTGTAACGTGAAGACGTTCGGTCAGCTGTGGAAGACCTCTCGTATTCGCGCTACAGGGTGATACAAAAATACTCACAATTTTCGATTATTTCCGCGACACGTCGTCGAATATAACTTCTTTAATCTAGTCACTCTCACACCTACACTCAAACATACAATCTCACACTTACAATTTTTACACTCTTATGACAACGTTCTTATAACTACACGACGCGATAGAGTTCGTGGCAAAACGTAAATCGTAATTAATTCTAGCGAGCACAGATATGAAACCGCGACGCAACACACTTTTCAAGTGCCGTTTGATCCTTTCGTCCTACTGGACGCTTTTTGTGAATCAGGGAGACAAGAAAAGATTTTAAGGTTACTAAGCGGATACTGGGCAAGGAGTTTTCTTTGAGAAGCTCTCGCTTTCAAGACTCGAAAAAGACTGAAGACTCCACTCCCGTATTTTGGTGAGCTCGCGAGTTCAGTCAGAATACGGGGGTAAATTTTGCTTACCCATATCTCTTATTAACCGCGAGAAAATGTGACATGAGACGTTCTCACGTCCGGTCAGCATTTTCACGCGGTTCGCTTAATTCGCGGTATCAAACTGGACTTCGCGACTATAAGCTCGGCGTAGAATTATACGCCGGATACGGTCGCGAGAGTAATATGAGGGATAGCATTGGTGGGAAAGTTATTTGATCCAATTTATTGGATCCAATAACTTTTCTTAAAAATTGTCATTAGAAATTTCCTTTACATTGGGCAGAGACACGGAACGTGACAATCCTCCCCCGTTAAGTGTCGACGCCCTCGTCGACTTAGTCATCGAGACAACAACAAAAATGAGTTTTAAAATAATAAAGATAATAATAAAAATCAACTTACATTCGTTGAGGAGTAAATTCCGTTTTCTTACGTCACTATCGTTAAAATTATCAAAATTATTCACTATTTTAGTACTTAGTCACTATTTTCGTCTTTATAATATTATTACTACACTAAAGCTTTAACACTAATTACAAGTAATAACGTTCTTATCACTCGTAATCTTGTGGGTCTTCCCTGTCACTTTCCGCAGCATTGGACAGGAAGGCCCCGTCACCGAAAACTTCCACTAGCTCCGCAAGAGCTCCCGTGAGCTGGGACTGTTGAATCGGTTGGAGAGATGGAATCGCCGAATCCGGTTCAGGCACTGCGAGCAATAATTGTCCCAGATCCGGCTCGTCGAAATTGATGAGATTGGTCGTCGGATCCGAAGTCCATACGACGAAGCCCACCTTTTCGCCCGGACTTAGACTGATCCGGTTCGTTTGTGTCGCAACACTTCTACGACCGGTCGAGTCCGTTTGCGATTCTTTAGCCTTGATTCTCGGCGTCCACCGCGGCCGTCGCAACGACTGAGGTTCGCCGCCACCCGAGGGCCGGAACGTACGGCTCCGTTGCGAATCCACTTTTGTCCCCTTTTGTCCTGAGGTTGAATGGAGTTTCTGTGCAACAGTTGCCGAAGTATTAGCAACTTCCTGCTTTTCCGAATTTTCCACAACTGTTGGAACGACGCTGATATCCGGTCGTGATGGTTTATCAGCGCCGCCAACCAATGATGTTTCTTCATGATGCCCTGCGGAGCTCGTACTTGGTTGTGGATTACCGGTGCCATCGGCTGGTTTTCCGGCTTTTTCCCACGCCAGCACGGCGGAGTTAAATCTGTTTATACACACTCCCGCGTGCCTCGCGTATAAACAGGGCTCTATGCCGTTTCCACACAAAGGGCAGATAAAAATTGGTCGGTCCATTCGTACGTTGTACAACATTCTGTCGAAACACTGATCCAGCCCCGGACACTCACTCAGGGGTCGATGACACACCACGCAAATTCCGATGGCGTACGTGAAACGAATTCAATTTTCGTAACCCTTCGTCATTTTGTCTATCCCCTTTTTTTTTCTTTTCAAATGTAAGTAAAATTCACAAAATCGCGCAAAAAGTCAATTGTTAATTCACAAAATACGCGCACAAAGTTAATTATTAATTCACAAAATACGCGCACAAAGTCAATTGTTAATTCACAAAATACGCGCTCAAAGTCAATTGTTCAAGTCAAAAAAAAAAAAAAAACAAATACGCGCACAAAGTCAATTGTTCAACTCAAAAACAGAGACGCGCACAAAACCTTGTTTAACGACACTAATCTGACGAATTTCACAATTGAGATTTTTTTTTTTTTTTTTTTTTGAAGTGCTCGCGATCGCGGTCCGAAGGTATCTAAAATACTCTGTAATGACTGCGACTGGCAACCCTCTGATTTTTCTCTATCAGAGTGTGTCGTGGTAGGGATTTTTGGTTTCGGGTGTCAACTTCGCTACTCCACTTCAGGGCTCTGAAGTGGGAGCGAGCGCGGTACAGCACGTACTTTGTTTTCATCTTCACACGCGATAGTGACTTTCTTTTCACTATCGACGGATGCTGACGTCGTTCGGCGTCGAGTATTACTTTGTGTCGGACTGTTTATTTGTCTTAGGCTCTGTGGCTGCTCGACTCTCCTCTTCCTATTACAATCCAAGAAGTTAGCCCAGCATAGCCTTCTCACGAATGTTAAAATATACATACGACTCGCGTACAATATCACGGTGAGAATGAGCAGTCCTTGTGCTATGAATCCGGCATGAATATAAAACTGTTGACTTTCTTTATCTCGCCGATGATTCCCAATGTCTTGGAGACGTTGTTCAACTTCAAAAAGTGATTCTCCATCCTCCTTTAAATTCCATGGAACAACGTTTTGAATTGGTTTATTCGCATCCTTTTCCTGTGGATTCCATTTTAGTTCCCATTTTCTTTTGAGGTCAGGCGCAATCGCGATTACGTCTAGGGAAACTTGGGGCGAATAAAAATATTGCTCGTGGCTCTCTAGCGTCTTTATGCCAGTAAGTGCCGTATTGCGGGTTCGCCCTACACAATCAGCACTGATATGTAATATACCTGCCCCCTCTAATGTAGTCGCAATCTCCACGAGACCAGGGCATAATATATGTATGTTTTCCTTTTCTGAGAATGAGTACAGCCACCCTCCTTGTGAAGCTAGATGTGTCCAGAAAGTGTTATGACGAGGATAAATCCTGACGTCACACTGTCGATACGATTGTGCTGAAGGTCTCATAAGCATAATCAGTTCGCATTGCTCTGATGTAGATACCTCGTTCAGGGGCGTCTCCAGCGTGCAAATGTAGCGTTGCTCAATCCTAATGCATCGATCGATATATGTCGTCTCGGCCAAAAAATAATTTCGTCGATCAGCTGACAGTACTATGTACGGTTTGGCTGGTACGACAACAGCAGATCCGGTGTAATTTTCTTTATTTTGTGGAACTGGCCAAGAATGGATGCGGTACAGGTTGTATGAGACACGATCGAGAAGAGGAATATGTGTTATAATTATGATTCTTCCCGATTGGAATACAAGATCGGTCCTCGCTAGCCGTGCCAATAACTCTCCTCGGATGAGTTCGGGTGCGAGAGGAAATTCGTAGTCGGGCGCGCGCGCTTGAATTTCACGAGAGATGGCCAACAACTGTGCCGATGTCAATATGGCCGGGTCATAACGATTGTCTCTGGCCGCCGTTATGACGCGTAGATACTGTTCACAGGTCGTGATATAACTGTTCACTTTGATTTCCATACGATTACCATAATTTATGAGTTCGGTACGGAAAGACAAATCTGCCACTTCACGAGTCCATGAATTAAACAATTTAAAGATAGTTTTCACCTGTGATTGTAGTTCACTAATTCGCTCAACCTCAACTTCATGTTCACGATGTAAATCTTGCAGCTTGGATTGAGTAATGTGCATTCTTTCACCGATTAACCGAGTAAGATTTGTTTGATCAGAAAATAATCGGTCAATCTGATTGTTCAAATAGGTTGCATCATCTTCGTTTAATGTACCGAAAAGAGATTTACTCAAGGTCCCGACGAATCCAAGAGGAACCGAACGTTTGCTCACTGTTCGCGGTAACGAGTCTTTTGCAAAATTTTTAATTTTTGAATCTTGCGCGATTTCATTGAGATTCGACACTAACGACTTCGCATACGCGATTCGGTTCATGAGATGGTCTGTACGCAGCAATCCGCGGCACTTGTCGTGGATAATGGCGGTAGTATTACCGTCAAGATCACTTGAATTCTCACAAACCTTTAGTATCTCTGATAATTGTCCATCAATAATTGGAAAATCTTTGACGAATTTGTGGACTTCGATGAACGTTATTACCCTCCAATCCATGTGTTGTAAGCGAAGGGGGGATACGCGTTCATAGTAGAGGCCTGGACGATCGTTCACCGGCGTGATGTGATAAGCATTCTCGGGAGTCAAATTACCCCAGGCGAACGCTAGCGTAAATGTAATAAACACGACGAGAACCATTTCGTCGATGGATATTTAGATCTTCGCGTGAAGGCTGTATCTGAAAATGCGCATGTTGTGTTGAGAAAAAGAAACTTTAACTCGATACCACTCGCTACAATTTGGTACATTTCTTATTACGACCATCCACATACATCACATGTGAACGCATTCATATACAGGGTGGTCAATTTATCGTCATACAATTACATTGAACTCGCATACAATTTTGACTGACTCTTACATTCCTAAACATATGCCAGCTTGACCTTGTCAACATGTTTGCGAATTCTATGTCCATTAGAGGTTTCAACAATTACATTACTACGATCCGAGACATCAATTATTTTGTACGGTCCATGATATTGACAATCGAACTTTCCCTTTCTCGGTTCTTTCAGGATATAAACATTATCACCGACTTTCCCCGAAAAAGGACGAACCTTTCGGTCGTAGTAGTGCTTTGATCTTTCTTTAGCCTTATTTATATTTTCCCCCGCCATCTCACGAATTTCCGATAATCTCTTTATGAGTTCGATGTTAAAGGAATTAAATGTTGACATTTGATTGTCCACGGGGAATTCACTCGGTAATCGAGGTAACTTCCCGTAAACAATCTCGTACGGGGTGAAATTTGTTGCCTCGTGGACGCACGTGTTGTACGATAATTCCGCATAAGGCAACAGCCTATCCCAATCATCATACTGGGTGGCGTATTGCTCTATATACTCTGTTAGCATTATGTGACTTCTTTCAAGCGACCCGTTTGTTTGTGGTCGATAACCGGAAGTCGTTAACTGCTTGATACGGAATATCTTGGCTATTTCTTGCAACACGGTACTTGTGAATGCCGTACCCCGATCTGTGAGTATGGCTCGAGGGGCGCCAAATTGTGTAAACAGCCTGCGAGCCATAGCCTCAGCAATCGTAGTCGCTTTGAGATCCGGTATCGGTTCAGCTAAGCAATACTTCGACAAATCGTCCTGCATCGTTAATATATGTTTATTACCATGCGGAGTGGTCGGTAGAGGACCTACGGTGTCGAGTGACACTTTGTCGAATGTATCTGCGGGTGTTTCCGTCAACAACATAGGCTCTCGAGTCTTTGCTCGCACGAGCTTTTGTTCTTGACAACCTACACAGCGTCTGATGAAGTTTTGGATTTCACTGCGGAGTGAAGGCCAATAAAACCGTTCTCGAATTTTTCGATAGGTCTTTGTGACTCCACGGTGACCTCCAACGAGACTCTCATGAAATTCTTT
>JACEOJ010003738.1:0-10459 GCA_013761285.1 Campoletis sonorensis | reverse complement strand
TGGTCGCTCTGACAAATCTTAAAAATCACGAACCAGTTGTATTCCTTTAAACATCAACGAAGAATATAATTTTATTATTTTTATTAATCATCTCGCGGAGTTCCGTTTTATTCCACCCGCGCGAAATTATCCACGAGTATTGGTTCCACCCGCTATACTCACTCGCCTCGTTCCAATCGCCATCGGCTCAATACCAGGTGGCTCGAGAACGAGAGATGCCCACTTCAGCCTGAACGTGCCACGGAGGTCAAAACCCAGTCTAGTGCATTCGAAGAAATTAGCCCAAAGGTAAGTGGATCTTATTTTATCATAAACGGAAGGAGTTCGCCTGCCACTCGGCGCTGCTTCAATCCCCGGTCTCTCCCAGCTGACCGAAACTGAAGCATCGTTACGACCACGGTAACAACATATATTACCGGGACGTAACATTTTTGGTGACAGCGGTGGGATAATTGCCGACCGACTGGCGAAATCCTCAAGAAAGAACCCTAACCAACTAAACAAAAGTGATAAAACGAATAAATAAATAAAATATATTAAAAATGAGTAGAAATAATGAAAACAGTGCCTTCTGCTCAAACGCGCTCACGGAGGAAGAGTTAAACGAATTGCAGATCCAATTACGAAATAAACAACGCGAGTTAATCGAAATCGAAGAATTGCATAAGGCTCGCGAAATAGAATTTGAAGAAAGACTCATAGACATCCATCAGAGGGAACTAGCCGTCCTGGAGGCGGAAGCAACCCCAAGAGTTGTGCGAATAAAGAACGAGACGGTCGACGAACCCAGTGATTCGCGAAGTGATAATTCCGGTTTGCAACGAGAAATACGGGAACTTAGAAACGAGTTAGCCGAATTGAGAGCGCGTACCGAAGATACGTCGACGGAAACCCCTCCGGTTACGGAGTCTAATACGGGACTAAGTACTCACCTTTCGTTTAAGGACATACTCGAATCAGTTCCAACGTTTAGCGGCGATAATATCCGGATTTTGAAATTCACTCGTGCATGTAAAAGGGCGAAAGACATGATTTCGCCACCTCTCGAACCGACGTTCACGCGTCTCTTACGTAATAGACTAAAAGGGCGCGCGTACACCGCAATCGAGGACAATACATTTCGAACCGTCGCCGCGTTGACCGATCGCCTCAAAGATATTTTCGGAACCGCGAAATCAGTCAACCAATTCAGGGGCGAGTTGGGAAGCGTGGTAACGGAACACGTTCTCGATTACATTAGCCGCGTTAAAGACCTCCATTCGGCGATTTGCGACGGCGAAACGGAATCGTCCGGGCGATTGTCGCGATTACAGAAGAGGGAACTCGAGGAAGAAACGATGGAATCATTCGTTGCGGGACTCCCGCCAGATTTTCGTCTACGTTTAAAATTTGAAGCTTGCAACGACCTTGCCACGGCGTACCAAACTGCGATAAAAATAGAAAAGGAAATGGAACGCGATAAAATACGTTTTCAGGAAGTAGTTAAAAGGGCAAAAAGCTATGCCAATGCTGCGGGTCAGGGCAAGTCAAATTCTTCGACGTGCGGTCACTGTAAAAAATCCGGGCACACCGACAACGATTGTTGGATTAAACACCCCGATAAAAAACCGCGAAAATCCGAAAAAAATGAAGGACGCGTTAGAGAAAAACCAAGCAATAATCAACCCAAAAGCAACGAAAAAACCCGACTGACCTGCACGTATTGCAAGCGGACGGGTCATACCAAAAACGTTTGTTACAAACGGCTCCGAGAAACTGAGAATTCGGAAAACGCTAAACAACCTTCGGCTCCTCAGGGTGCAAGCCGCAAGGACAACGCGAAACAGCGCCCTGTCAACCTGGTACAGGAGAGCGACGAGTCCGAACCGTCAACATCCGATTAAATCGGAGCACCTTCGTTCCAGTCGTAGAGCTTGAAGGTCCACAATTAAACGAAAGGCCCGAGTTCCTAGTAGATTCTGGGTCGGACCCTAATTTGATAAAAATCCAAGCGTTAACGAACGAAGTAAAAATAAATAGGAACGACATTCTAAAACTGCAGGGAATTACTGATGAACGCGTGTACACTATCGGTTCGACGATATTAGATATATTGGGCACCCCTTTGGAATTTCATGTGGTGGAAAATTCATTCGGAATAAATCAAGACGCGATCTTGGGCGCGGAATTTTACGGATTAAATCGAGGAGCAATAGACTGGGGCGCGGAAGCCGTTAAATGGCAAGACCGCGTACCACCCTTCAAAAACCGCGAAACCGTAATAATACCGAGTCGATCGAGTAGTGTCTATTACGTGCGCGTTAAAAATATCGGCATTAAAGAAGGCTACGTTCCGCTTTTAAAAACACAAGACGGAATTTATATAGGCGAAGCTGCTGTGTCCAATATAAATGGCGTAGCGTATATGAGAGCGTTCAATACAACCGAAAACGATGTGGAGCTCACCGTTCCGACGGTAACCTTAGAGGCATTCGAGCTCCTCGACGAAAAATCGGAAAAAGACGAAAATCCACGCGGATCGCCGGGCGACGAAGAAAATTCGCAAGACTCGAGCGAAAATTCGCGGGATCATCTTAGTAACGAGCGTCGTACGCACGATCATAGAGTCCAGACAGTAAAGTCAAATTCAGCCGATAAAAATTCGGTATTGTCGAAAATAAAAACGTTGCTACGACTCGACCAACTTAACGAGCAGGAGCGAGCAAGCGTTGAAAAATCGATAACGGACGCGCACGATCTTTTTCAAATTCCCGGAGAATTTTTAAATTCAACAAATGCCATTGAGCATAAAATAATAACGACCGATGATCAACCCGTCTTTACGCGACAATATCGCTTCCCGCCAGCTCATAAAGACGAGATCACAAAACAAATCAGCGATTTGATTGAAGATAAAATAATTGAGACCTCAGATTCCCCATATAGTTCACCGTTGTGGATCGTCCCGAGAAAGGCCGATTCACGAGGGAACCCTAGATGGCGGATGGTCATTGATTACCGTAAATTAAACGAAAAAACAATCGGCGACGCCTATCCTCTTCCTAACATAACGGATATCCTCGACCAATTGAGTAGCGCGAAATATTTCTCTGTATTTGATTTGGCGAGTGGATTCCACCAAATTTTACTCCACGGGAAACACGCGCAGAAAACGGCATTCTCAACACCGTTCGGGCATTACCAATTTTCACGAATGCCCTTCGGGCTAAAAAACGCCCCAGCCACGTTCCAACGTCTGATGGATCGTGTGCTGTGTGGATTGCAAGGGATCGAACTTTTTGTATACCTCGACGACATTGTATTGTACGCGAGTTCTTTGCAAGAACACGAATCAAAATTCAAAAAACTTACCGAGCGATTACGAAAAGCGTGTTTAAAACTTCAGCCAGACAAATGCGAGTTTCTGCGCAAAGAAGTTGTGTACTTAGGTCACGTTATAAGCGAAGACGGCGTTCGACCGGACCCAAAAAAATTAGTGGCGTTAAAAGATTATCCAAGGCCGACCAGTCCTACGAAAATAAAACAATTTCTTGGCTTGGCCGGGTACTACCGCCGATTTATAAATAATTTTTCCGGTATCGCAAGACCACTCACTCAGCTCCTAAAAAAGGACACGGTTTTTAAATGGACCAATGCGCAAGAGCAAGCGTTTACAATTTTAAGGGATTCACTTTGTAAAGAACCCGTGTTACAACACCCCGATTTTACAGCACCTTTTATAATCACAACGGACGCATCAGCGACCGCGATCGGTGGTGTACTCAGCCAAGGTAAGATAGGCAGCGACCGACCAATAGCGTACGCATCGCGAACTTTGAATAAGGCAGAAGAAAAATATCCTGTAATCGAAAAAGAATGTTTAGCGATTGTTTACTGCGTAATCTATTTTAGACCTTATGTATACGGTAGGGAGTTTTCACTGGTGACTGATCACAAACCATTGGTTTGGCTCCACTCAGTGAAGGATCCCGCTAATAGACTGGTCGCCTGGCGTTTTAAACTGGCGAATTACCAATATAAAATTATTTATAAGCCGGGGAGGGCGAATAGCAACGCCGATGCATTGTCGCGCAACCCCCCCGAGCATAATAAATCAGTCTTCCTCGTAACGCCGGTACGGACCAGGGCACACCCCGAAGTATCCGACGACGAACACGAAATCATCTTCCCAAGCCCGAAAAAACGAAAAGTCGTGCAAGAGGAATCAGTTGACGAACAAGCTGGAAGTTCGAAAAGCGCTGCTCCCGAACTACCATCGACGAATCCGGTTAACAATGAAGATAACGAAACATCTAGCGACGAAGAATCAGTCGCATCCGATAGCTCGACCGATTCTTCCGTCGACTCAAGTCGATCAGGTTCACCAGAACCTGCCGAAAATTTCCGAATAACGGAGACCAGGGACGCACTCTCAATGCGAAAAGACAATTTGGTATTTTTCATTACAACCAAAAATCAGGCTGTAGACGACGGAGCCAAAGATCTGGCATCTGCGCTGATCCTGCCAATGTACGGAAATCTCAATCTCTTACGAGCAGGAGTTGAGCGCGTTGGAAATCGTATATTAATTGGCCTGCCAATAAAAAATGATTTAAGAGCAAACGTCGCGAAGGAAGATTTAAACGAGTCTATGGAATCGCTTCGAGATGTTATGACCGAATTAATGTTAAAATCTGTAAGCATAGCAAAAACAGCTGTTCTAGACAACATCCCCTGGGAAGAGACATTATCAATGGTAAAAAAATCACGTCAACGATTTACCAGTACAATTAACAGTTTGTAACCAACTTGTACGCATACCTCGCCCAGAAGAAAGAAGAGACATCATCGAAGAATGCCACGATTCGCTGGTTGGTGGACACAAGGGCGTCACGAAAACCTTCAAGCGAATTCGGGAAAATTACTTCTGGACCAACGTGAAAACTCAAATACAAGAGTACATCCAACAATGCCGTAGTTGCCAACTGAAAAAACTCGTACGAGTCAAAACCAGACAACCAATGCGGATAACAGACACCCCGGGCAGCGCCTTCCACAAAATAGCGATGGACATCTTGGGCCCGTTCCCCGCTACTCGTAAAGGCAACACAAACATTCTGACGATACAAGATCTCCTGACAAAATATTCATTAGCAATCGCGTTACAACACACGAAAGCATCGGATATAGCAGATGCCTTCGTGAAAAATTTTGTCACGCGTTTTGGCGCGCCAAAGGCAATTTTGACGGACCAAGGTACGAATTTCTGCGGTGGTCTCATGAGAGGTTTGGCCAGGAAATTCCGGATCAAACAATACAAGACCACATCATTTCATCCGCAGTCGAACGGATCCATTGAACGTTCGCACCACGTCCTTGTCGAGTACCTTAAGCACTACGTCAACAGAGAAAACGATTGGGACGAATTCTTGGAAATGGCCATGTTTTCGTATAACACCAGCCAACACGAGGGTACGGGTTTCACACCACACGAACTCGTGTTCGGAAAATTAGCAAGGCAACCAGCCAAGAGCGACAGAATTGAAGAACAAGAGCCAACGTACGCGGAATACCTGCGGGGACTATTCACTAAAATCCATGGTCTTCAGGAACTCGCCGCCGAGAAATTGCGAATAGCGAAAGAAAAATCTAAAACATATTACGATCGTAAACAAAATATCCAAAACTTTAAAGTCGGGGACATGGTCCTCCTACTAAAAGAACCAAAAATGGGAAAGTTCTGCGATCAATACACCAATCCTTGCGAAGTCCTAGAAATCCTAACAGACTCTAACGTCAAAATAAAACATAGAGGCAAACCTAAAATAGTTCATGCAAACAAATTAAGGATAACAAAATTACCGCAATAATATTCTTGCAGAACATGAAGAAAATGGGAAAAACCAACCAACAGCTCAGTTTGTTCATCGTCATCGCAACGATCATACTGGCTGGGGAGGTACACAAAATCAAGGGCCTCGTCGGTTACGACTGTGGAGGATCAACGCTGAACGTCACGACCTTGTCCATAAATGATGTCAAGGAATGTGACATCCCATCGAAGGAACCGGAACCAAAGCAAACGTACATACAGCTGCTTCAACTATCGGAATTTTCCGACACCGCAGTTGTACAATGTCGAGTTGAAATATCTCGCCTCGTGCATTATTGCGGAATGTCATCTTACAATTCATTGGTCATCAACGGTTTCCAAGAATATTTGCATGAACTGGACGAGACATCCTGCCGTCGCGTACACGAGACTGGAGTTATCCGACTCGGTTACTCAGCCGAAATTCACGGACTCTGTCGTAACGACACGACAACGAGAAGCATCACGTTAGCCGGGTCGACATCGGCGAACGGTAGATGCGAGGGAACTCAATACAGCGACCCATTCGGAACATGGAGTGGGGTCTTCGTCCAAGCATCAGTGAAGATATCGTTGTTCAATTACCAGGCGGTGGTCAATCTGCAAGGCGGAAGGATAACTCTTCAATCAGAAACGCAATGCCAATTAGCAGAGGGAAATTGCATCGACATCGAGGGAAACAACGTATTTTGGAAAACAACGCCACCTGATACGTGCAACTTCGAGATGTACGATATCCTTTACGAAGGAATGGCTTCCAAGTTTACCACGATCGAGGATGGCACGAGATTGCCCGATGTATACACGCTCGTGACGGAGGAAACCACCTTTGCACTAGCCAAGACGTCGGAATATCTCGTTTGCGGGTACAGGCTGATAAAAACGGAACACCCAAAATTATTTATCTTGGAAACCGAGAAGGGGCAGTCATTCGCAATAAAAAGGAAAATCTCGGTAAACAATCTCGACATGTTTTCCTACATCAACTCGAAATTCATTTATGTCGAGAAACACGTCCGAAAACAAATGAAAAGCCTCTACAAGGACGTAGTCACGCAGAGGTGCAACCTGGAAAGGCAAATACTTCAAGGCGCATTGTCAATCGCAGCGCTATTGCCCGAAAGATTTGCTCGAACCGTCATGAAAGGCCCCGGTTACATGTCAGTCATCGCGGGAGAAGTCGCGCACATTATCAAATGCGTTCCCGTCGAGTGCAAAATAAGACGAACCGAAGAGTGATACCAAGAGCTCCCAGTCACCTACAGGAACCAATCATACTATCTTTCAGCAACGTCGCGAATGCTAATGAAATCAGCAACACAAATAAACTGCGACCCCGTAGTTCCAGCACAATACCAAATCGAGGGGACCTGGTAGCGACTCTCGCCAAATCCGATAGAAGTACTGCCACCACAATCTCTGGCACCACTATCGGAACCAAAATGGAAATATGCATCGCCTGGAAACCTAGCCAGTAGCGGCATATATTCTGAAACGGATATCAATAAACTCCGAGAACGAATCATGTTCCCGGCCGAAAAACCGGCCTTGCTCAACAACATCGCTCGAGGAACAATAGGATACCAAGTACCAGCCGGTAGTGTATCAATTCGCGAATTTCTCGATGAAGAAACCCTTAACCATATCGCTCAGAATGCTGCAGCGAAATTTTGGAACGGTTTCATGAAATTCGGCTCAGATAGCGGAGGCGTTGTCGGCGTGCTCCTTGTACTAACAGCGATCAAATTCGTAACCGACACGTGTATACAGGGATACGCCCTCCACGCATTATATGGATGGAGTATACACCTCCTCGGAGCAATATGGAGTTCGATTACCGGACTGCTCGTCACACTAGCGCATCGTAAAAATACGCAGCGCCGCCAAGACGTCGAAACCGGACAAGAAATGGAAGAAAGGCAACGGGACAACACTCCTCCGCCCGGACCATCAAAAAGCACACCTTATCCTCAACTATCAACAGCTATGTCAACAACGAGCTTAGCTGGCGTCAACCCCGAACTCTCAGCGCGGCTATTTGCTCCTCGCGTACAGAGCCACAGCTGAATGCCCAAATAAAAAAAAAATAAAAAAAAAAGAAAATAAAACATAATAAAACAAACCAAAAACCCAAAATCCTCAATTTTTCAATTAACATTAACAAAATTAGAGGAAAAATAATAACGAACATAATTGGAATTTTTTTTTTTGGGGAAAAAGAAAAAAAACAAAAAGCGAGAAAATCGATAAAATCACGATAAATCTTCGCACCAATAAAGCCAACGCGGAGAACCACCGGAAGAAATGAAACGACGCAACGACACTTGAGGACGAATGTTGAGTGGGTCAATAAAAAAAAAATAAACACGAAACACAAAAATTACAAAACACAAATACATACGTTTATTCTTTTAAAAAGAAAAAGGAATAAGCACATTTTCAAATGTATGTATATATATTTTTTTTTGGGGTGGCAATAAGGAGGGGAGGGCAGCGAAGTGAGCTCGAAACACACCGCCGGAAAGTCCTCATCTGTAAACAAAAAAAAACACACAGGTTAAATACTGTCAATTTTAACATAACAATATTTTGCCATCACGTTCAAAAAAAGAGAGAAACCACAACAATGGACTTACCAAAATTACCACCACAATTCCTCCGGCTCCTGGAACAGCAGCACTAGCCCCGGATTCTTCTCTATCCACGACTCACGCCGTAGCTGCATCACTCCTTTCCAATAGCGCGCCTCCCCCACGTGCCAGGCGAGCCACGCGATCTCCGCCAACAAAGAGCGCGACGGACCATTCGCGAACAATGAACGCAGATGATACTGGAAAAATAAAGAAACTATAATCCACCAGAAGCACTAAAAACGCAGAAACCTTGTTACACTCAAGCATATATATAAAAAAAACACAAACACTTTGCACTCACATCGAGACTACGTCCAAACACCTGACGACGAAATTCCCAATTAATCCGATGGTGCAGCGGGCCCCACCGGTATAAGGAAGGTGCATGCCCACTCATTACAACTTTTTTTTCTTTTAAATTTCTGTGGACGAAAGTACTGAGACAAATGCTCTCGTGCACACCAGATCGAAGACTGAAGGGTCCACGAGCGACGAAGATCACCGAAGGCAGTCGTAACAAAGACCCAGTAATCTCTACTATTGATAAAAGTCGAGACACGCATGGCCCGGCGCGCCAGTAATCATATTATCATAAACAAACAACGGTCAAGAGCACAGTGCCTTACAATGTGCCTCTACGTATCACCATAGTGGCATCGAATAGCCTTGCGTTACAAAGCTCGACGTTTCGAGAATAAAAAGTATAATAAGAATATTAAATAAGGAAGGAAGTCTCAAGACGAAACTTAACGAACGTTTCCTCATCGAATGCTAAGCCCAAGCATAGCATTCTTCTTAAAGGGGGGAGGTGTTACGTCCTGGAGATTCGTCTTGATATTTCGCCCTATAAAAATTAAGGTTAAAACATAAAATAATAAACGTAATTTATTACGTTTATAAAATATTATTCGAAGAGACGAACCGCTCGCGGTCCGTCTCGACTAACAGATAAGAAATTACAATTCAGCAGCGACGAACACCGTGAGACGGTTCACCATGAAAATGCTAAACGCATCAAAAATCATGGGAACCGCGGTCTAAGCATCTTCCCTGCAAACTCCGATAAGATAATCGGAGGCAGCAGGACAAGAGTGCAAAAATCAAAATCAGTCTTGATTCGCGGGTCAAACTCTTCGGACCTCCTCCGGTTTTGGTCGCTCTGACAAATCTTAAAAATCACGAACCAGTTGTATTCCTTCAAACATCAACGAAGAATATAATTTTATTATTTTTATTAATTATCTCGCGGAATTCCGTTTTATTCCACCCGCGCGAAATTATCCACGAGTATTGGTTCCACCCGCTATACTCACTCGCCTCGTTCCAATCGCCATCGGCTCAATACCGGGTGGCTCGAGAACGAGAGATACCCACTTCAGCCTGAACGTGCCACGGAGGTCAAAACCCAGTCTGGTGCATTCGAAGAAATCAGCCCAAAGGTAAGTGGATCTTATTTTATCATAAACGGAAGGAGTTCGCCTGCCACTCGGCACTGCTTCAATCCCCGGTCTCTCCCAGCTGACCGGAACTGAAGCATCGTTACGACCACGATAACAACATATATTACCGGGACGTAACAATATATATGCATATATATATGCATATATATGCATATATATATGCATATGGTCATATATATTGTAATCAATTACAATATATATATATGTCGCATCGCAGTCGAAGACGAAGTCCAGACGACGCACTCGACCTTTTTTTATGATGTTTATGGAGGGTCAAATGTCGAACGTCGAGTGACGAGATGTCGTCAAGAAGTTTAGAAAATACTTACCCTGTTGGTGGTGCGTGGTGCATGTACCACGAGTGGGTTGTATCGCGTAGAGGCCCAGGACAAAGAGATTAGAGACGGACTAAGAGGTCTTACATAAATCCCTACCAACTTCCGGACTTTCGTCCTATAAAAGCCACGGTTTTCCGTCAGGCTTTGCATTCCGTTCGCACCTAGAGTCGCGTCTAT
>JACEOJ010003720.1:0-11260 GCA_013761285.1 Campoletis sonorensis | reverse complement strand
CGCTCGTGGTGATGTCTTCGT
Source organism: Campoletis sonorensis (assembly GCA_013761285.1). Lineage (NCBI taxonomy): Eukaryota > Metazoa > Arthropoda > Insecta > Hymenoptera > Ichneumonidae > Campoletis > Campoletis sonorensis. Next base: position 11,239 of record JACEOJ010003720.1, on the reverse strand, counting down.
CCGTCCTCTCGATGGTCTGAACTTTTCCCGCACGAATAGGCCTTCCAGCTTCCCGGGGCGGTGTCGCCCAAAACCTGAAACAGAGAACCGCCTCGGTCGCCGACCTCGGAGCCCAGTTATTTCCTCCAGCCACGCAGTACGCGTGCTCCTTTTCTCCACTCAAGGTGACCCGACGACAACTCACAAAACTGAAAAGCTAGATCTAACGCGAACGAACAAACTCCGGTGCCACGCCTTCTCTTAAAACAAAACGGCACAGTGGTACTTTAAGGCAAACGACGACGGAGGACACAGTTGTTCCCCGCCAGAACGAGGAGGACAAAGAAAGAACAACTACAGGTATTACGATTCATAGGATCGGTTTATCAAAAAAGATTGGTACAAAAGAAAAGAAACAAAGGAAAAAAAAAGTTTTTGGGGCAAAGTCTGGCTAGCGCCTTCTTCCCCCTCTCTGACGACCACGACTCTGTCGCTCCCTTTCGTAGATCGGGCCGTGTGTTGGGCAAGTGCGGACCGTCACTTCTAATTTGCCACAGCGGAAGCAGAACTTCCGGGGAGGGGCCACGCATTGTTGGCGGTGGTGTTCCGTACTCCCGCAGTTGTAACACCAGCGCCGACAAGTCGCTGGGTCGGGTTCTGGAGTGCGCCGACCATGTCCGACTTGGACCCTTATAGGGCCGGCCTGGGACGAATTTCCCTGCGCTGGTTCCTCCGGCAGTGGCTCAGGCGACGAGATCGGAGTCCACTCCCGTGCCGACTCCGTGACCGCTGGGGCGGGTGGTGGTGGCGACTGCGGCTCCTCCGTCTGTACCTCCTGGTCCCGCACGGCGACTGGTGAGGTGTTGGTGGTGGCGTCCTGGGTCGGAGGGAAATCCTTAACGACCGCCGAGGATGTAGACGCTCGGGGGTTCCTTAACCCCTCCGCGATTGGGCAGTAACCCGATCGCTTGTGCGTCAAGGCGATTACCGTCTCGGCTAGAGCGTCCAAAAATCCGGGTCGGACGTAATCACACGCTGCCATACAATTGGCGTACGGACGCATCCGGTCGAACAGCGGGTTCGGATCCACCTCCTCCGGCTCTAGGTCCTCTAAGGCGTCGACGATCTCCTGGAGCGTCTCAGCGGCGGTGCCAGGGCTCGTCGGTGTTGGAGACGGCGTGGCTCGGCGAGGTGGCGTCGGTGGACGTGGTGGTTCAGATCGGTAACGGGGAGCAAACCGAGTCGAGGACGGTGACTGGTTGTCCTCTGGATCTGCCAGTAGCTCCCGTTCCTCGTCGCTGTCGAGCGCGATCACCTCGATGGAGGGCGAGGTGTCTCCGTCCGAATAGTCTTGCGCCGGGTCGTCGGCGAACATCTCCCAATCGTCGGAGTCGGGAATGCCAGGGTTCCTCTCGGGAAACCGTGGATCCATGACGAGGGGGAGGTATTACAGGGCTAAAAGGTGATAAGGCGGACGAATTTGATGCGGGGTTTGGCAAAGAAACAACAAGTGGCATGCAAGTGAAGTTAAGGTGAACTAGAATCGGTACCGTCTCGAGCCCAGAGTGCGGGATTCAAGGTAGTCGCTGGTCTCTGCTGGCGGTGATTGGCGATACGCAGGTAGTGGTAGCGGTGACGCAGGTAACAGTGGCGCAGGTAGTGGTATCGCAGGTAGTGGTGGCGCAGGTAGCAGTGGCGCAGGTAGCGATAGCGCAGGTAGCGATAGCGCAGGTAGCGATAGCGCAGGTAGCGGTGACTCAGCGTGAGTGACTGGCACAGGTAGGTAGTAGCGAAGCGAGAAGCGAAAAAAAATTAAACAAAATATCTGTAAAGCAGAAAGCAGGCAGAGACACAGGTGGCATTAGACGAGCGGTAAACGTTAAGCATGCAGGGGTGGTGAGGTTGCAGTGATAGTTCAACGCTAAGGTAAATGGTCATTGCGTTCTCGTCGACAGTGGTCGGCGGTCCGAGAGCGAATCGGCCGGTAGATTAAGGGTTGATTAGACACGGTGAGGGTCGGTAGACCTCCGGTGCTGACGTTTGCGATATTTAAGTTACATGGGGTTTCAGATCTTGTACGTGGACCTTTCCAGACCAGGTTCCTTCCAGGTTGGCTAACTCTAATACCACGGGCGATAGCTTTTTCCGAACCACAAACGGACCATGATACTTGGTCGCGAGCTTTGCAGCCACGTGTTGGGCTGCCGATGAAAGGACATGTTGCCTTTTTAAGACCAAGTCGCCAACCTGATATTTTCTATCTCTATGTTTCCGGTTGTAGTAAAGCGCTTGGCGTTGCTGCGCTTCGTCGATGGCTATGCGAGTTACCCCCCGTAAGTTATCTAGCCTAGTCATTCGCTCTTTCCAAGCAGTCGGAGGACAAGGTACTCTTTCGCTGTCTTTCTCGGGAGGTAGGACGTGGTAGGCAATGGGTTCTCTCCCGAAGTTGAGGAACGCGGGGTTGGACTGAGTGGAGCTGTGATAAGCGGTGTTGTAAGCGAAGCGTAAAGCAGGTAAGTGGGCGTCCCATTCGCGATGGTCGGAGCCCAGGTAGGAGACTATCATTGTTTTCAAGACCCGATTGACCCGCTCCACAGGGTTCGATTGGGGATGGTAAGGTGGAATAGTATGATGTATGATACCTAAGCGTTCCGTCATAGCACGAATATCCCGGTTAATGAATTCTGTCCCATTGTCGGTGAGAAAGATGCGTGGCTTGCCCCAACGGCACGCGATTAAGTCCTCGAAAACTTCCGCGATCTTTTTACCCGTGGCCTTTCGTAATGGCACTACTTCGATCCATTTCGTAAACAAGTCTTGGAGAACCAGAATATACCCGAATCCGTTCTTACTGGGAGGCAGTGGTCCCATGATATCACCGGCGACTATGTCCCATGGTTGTTCAAGGGAGCGCTTGCCCATTAGACCTACCGGGACAGTTTGTTCGACCTTGCAACGCTGGCATACTGCACATTTCCTGACGTATTTGGCTACATCTCGGAACATGTTTGGCCAATAATGTTTAATGCTCAATCGGTGGAAGGTTTTCTCTACCCCTAAATGTCCGGACTGCGGAAGGTCATGGGCGTTGAATAGGGCTTGCGGACGGGATTCGTACGGCACGACTACTTTCCAAGCTTCCAGGTCTCCGACCTCGAGGGCCGGGAAACGTGGCGGTCGGTGGTGGTAAAGGTGACCATCCTCCAACTTCCAGTCAGGGTTTTGGCCGGGGTTTCGGCGAACGGAGCGTACTTTGCGGTGGTACCAAGGGTCTCGACTTTGGGCGGGAGGTAAGAGTAAGGCACATGTCTCCTCTGGGATGCGGGATAACGCGTCGGGCACATGGTGGAGCGCACCTTTGCGATGGATGATAACGTAATCGTATTCTTGCAACTCCAATGCCCAGCGACCTAGTCTACCCGAGGGATTCTTTAAGTTGTGCAGCCAACGCAAACTAGAATGGTCAGTTATCACGGTGAAATGATAACCTTCCAAATAGCAGCGAAATTTTCGCACGGACCAGATCACGGCGAGGCATTCTTGCTCGGTGGTAGTATAGTTTTTCTCTGCGGAATTCAATGCGCGACTGGCGTAAGCGATGACGTGTTCAATCTCGTCTACGGTTTGGGTAAGGACGGCTCCCAATCCCACGCTACTCGCATCGGTTTGAAGGACGAAAGGTAATTCGAAATTTGGGCAACTCAAAGTGGGCGATGTCGAGAGACACTTCCGGATCTCGCGGAAAGCCTTCTGTTGGGGTGGTCCCCAGTTCCACACAGCTGTTTTCTTCAAAAGGGAGGTAAGTGGACTAGCCAAGGTAGCGAAAGCAGGTATGAAACGGCGGTACCACGAAGCCATTCCGAGAAACCGACGGAGTTGTTTAAGGTTCGTAGGCGCAGGGTAATTGACTACCGGAGCCACTTTGTCGGGGTCGATCTGGAGACCTTCGCGATTCACGAGGAAGCCAAGGTATTTGACTTCGGGACGGCAAAATTCGCTTTTCTCCGGATTAATTGTCAACCCAGCATTACGGATCTTCGACAGGACTCGTTTCAACCAATCCAAATGCTCTTCAAAAGTTGGGGTTACGATAATAATGTCGTCGAGGTAGACGTAAACGTGAGGTTGCATTTCCGGCCCGATTAGCTTGTCTATTAGACGCTGAAAGGTAGCTGGGGCGTTGGTTAATCCGAAAGGCATACGTTTGAATTGAAATAGTCCCATCCCGGGGACGGTAAAAGCCGTAATCTCGCGGCTATCGCGGGCTAAGGGAATCTGAAAGTACGCTTGGCTAAGATCGAGGGTGGTGATATAGTTGGCTTGGCGCAGACGATCTAATATGCTGTTCATCAAAGGTATCGGGTACGCGTCTTTTTTGGTAACTTCATTGACTTTACGGAAATCGAGACAGAAACGTAACTTACCATTCGCCTTCTTCACCATCACGATCGGGCTAGACCAGTCACTGGACGACGGTTCGATGATATTGTCGTCGAGCATTTGTCGAACGGCTTCATGAATGGCCTTTTCGATTGCTGGGGAAACGGCGTAATAGCGCTGCTTGATCGCGGGGTGACCTCCTACGTCGATATGATGTTCCGTTAGGTTGGTGCAGCCCGGGGCTGTCGGGGCAGGTGGTATTTCCTTCTTAACTAACGCTTTCAATATCACGGATTGATCCAGTGTTAGTTCCCGCAAGCCGTAACACAGGTTGACCGTGGTGGCTGGACCCATTTGTACTTCGAAGTTATGAACGCGCTGGGGCTCAAACCAACTAAACCACTTTCCACTGGCGAAGTCCACTACCCAATACGCGGCGCGCATAAAATCTAACCCTAAGATACACGGTAATACTAATACTGGTAGAAGGTAGGCGGTTAACCGAAAAGGGCTACCATTTAGGTACACGATGGGGTTGACTACTTCGTTGGCGACCGCCCGCTGTCCTCCTGCCATCTCGACTCCTCGCGGTCGACAAATCTCTCGGGTTATCCCTAATTGCTCAACCCAACGAATCGCAACTGGCCCCAAAAATGTCCTACTCGAACCCGAGTCAAACAAGGCCCTAATCGGGTGGCCTTGGATAGTAAAAGTTACGAAAAACGCAGTGGGACTCTCATTGGTCTGCACCGTACCACACCAAATTGGTTCTTCGGGTGACAGACAGGTAGTAGGTAGTTCTTCGTGTGGGGATTCGCTGGCGGGCACCCTCCATTCGTTGGTTGGGCCCGCCCTTAGCGGTTTCCCGAACATGAGCAAGTTGGAGACTTATTACCCCGTTTTCCGCAGCGATAGCAGAAGGTAGACCGAGGTTCCTTGCAAGCCGAGAAACGGTGTCCGGATTTCCCGCAGTTCCAACAGCTGGTTGGCTTTGGGGTCTCCGGGGCCGTGGCGCTCGCTTGTGGAGGTGAACTGGTGTCAAGGAATGGGTTTAGTGCGCTCAGAGGTTCCGCGTTCGGATCTAAACTAGCTTCACTAACCTGAGTGCTGGGTGCTTTGGGCGCGGGCTTTCGCTTTCTGCGAGGGTTGCCGGTTTTTAGAGCGGCGTTTACGTTGTCGGACACAGGGGTCTCATTCGCTTCTCCACTCGAGGTTCCATCTTTCGCGTTCGGCCTAGGTTTACGTTCACCCTCTGAATCTGACCCTACGTCCACGGCGGCGAAAGCCTTACGGTTATTATTATGCGTCGCGGTGCGCGGACTGTGGTACGCGAGCTCGGGGCAAAGGGATTGATTCGGCGTTGGCGGGGCGCGATAGGCGCGTGCAGATTGGAAGCTCTTCTCGATTCTAACTGCGATGTGCTCGAACGAGTCGAAATCGAACACGTCGTCTCGATGTATCGCGACGTGGAGGCTAGGGATTAGGTTACGATGGGTATGTTGGATTTGCTCAGCCTCGCTCCAGGGTGGCTGAAGGCGGTTGAACAAGCCCCTCAAACACGTTAGATAATCGGCCACTGGCTCGTCTAAACCCTGAGTACGTCGCATGATCTCTTGACGCAGGGCGTATTGGTAATCGGGGTCGCCGAAACGCAATCGGCAAGCCGACGCGAACTGGTTCCAGGTGGTCCAGCGATCGCTGTCATTCCGGAACCACTGCAACGCGACTCCCGTTAGGAAGAAGGGGACGCAACGAATCAGGTCGGAGTCAGTAACGTGAATTAAAGCCCGACCTTCGGCGATCCGAGTTAGGAAGGTGTCAATATCCTCTCCCTTCTTCCCGGAGAAGGAGATATTCCACTTACGCATTGCGAGAAGCACGGATGAAGCGGAAGCGTTAGCGCGAGGTTGTAAAAACTCGGGACCTGCCGGTGGAATCGTAGGTGGTATGGGTCTGGAGGATGACGCGTTAGGGTTCCCCGGGTTTTCAAATGCGCGATGTTGACGACCAGGCCGAGGGATTGCTCCCTGGGGCGTGGCGTAGGTACTCGAGTGCAATAAGGGAGCGTGGTCAGGCCACATAGCCCAGGGTGGATTCCCGTGAGAGTAACCACTGGGTTCCCAACCTCGACCCATTGGGTGAGGCCAGACTTCCGAGTGATTCGGGTTAGCGGGCCAACCGTGACTTCCGGATGCGGAGGTGTCACTAGCCGTAGCCATCACGAGAGGGCCTCTTACGCCACCGGTGGTACGCGTGTTCCCACCGGCGGAAGCGTAAGATGCTCCGAGGCTGTCATCCGGTGGCAACGTAAGTCCCATGCCGGAGTCCCAGCCTACTCCCGGGTGAGTTGGTAGGATGTTAGACACTCGAGGTCCTTTACCCTCTATTGGGTCGACACCCCCAACTGCCCCTTCCTGCGAAGGAGAGGATGCCCGCGGGCGATCGGTATTGGCCCCTTGAGGGCTTTGGGTCTCCTCGTTCGTCATTGCGAAATGGAGTACGGTGACACCCCTTGATACTAGAGGACTAGCTCACTGCCTCTCGGATTCAGGTAAATCGCGGTGGAGCCGAAGGCTCAGGTAGTGACGTTTGAACGTAGGTAAATCGCGGTGGAGCCGAATGCTCAGGTAGTAACGTTCAAAAGTAGGTAATTCGCGATGGAGCCGGATGCTCAGGTAGTAACGTTCAAAAGTAGGTAGTCCGCGATGGAGCCGAAAGCTCAGGTAGCCGCGTCCAAAAGTAGGTAATTCACGAGGGAACCGGAAGCTCAGGTCCGTAGTAGATGGATCAGGTACGACCCGAACGTGGGTGGTGGTTTAACCGACCTACTAAATCTCGTAATCGCAATTAAATGTAAATTAGCTAACTCGCGTAATTGCCAATAACCAAAGGTAATAAAATCAAAAGAGAATCTGTAAGCAGCTAATCGCGCAAGCTAAGGTGTCAAGTTCCGAAAACGTGCGAGACTAATCACTGGGTAGATATTTGAAGACTGATCCCGCAAACGAACGTTCTCTACTGATCTCCTCACTCCCGTTGGTTGTGGGGGGAATTAGGAAGGGAGAACCGAGTAGAGAGGGTAAGGGATGCGTAGTGTTAATATCCCAAGTTCGTGCCAATATTGTTTACGAATGGGTAAAACCGTAATCCGAGGATTAACGATTCTCGGTATTATTGCCCATTGGTTGCTCCAGATCACCCGGATTATGTAGGGGATTAGCTTGGGCCATAAATCTTTGAAATTCGTAGAAAATGTTCTTTTGAAAACAAAGGATTAAGTCGTTCGCGCAAAACGTCAACACAGGATCACCGTACTCGCCTCATGAGGACGCTAATAAAGGATTAACTCTCTCTCGGACCACAAACACATCGTCCGAAATCGTCAACAGGGCCATAAAATTCCCGTTGGCTTTACGACCTCAGCGTTAAGTCCAAAAACAAAATGTATAACATGTAGGTAGAATAAATAAGGTATTTATAATGAGGTATTTATGACTATGTTTTCGAGTAAACGTAGCACCCAAAATTTTACACACACTTGAGCCTCGCGCCGTTCGGCAGCGAAGACCCAAAAAAAACACAAGAAAAACAAAGGCTTAAATCGGGAGACTGTAAGTGTCGTCCCTAACAATAGAATTTGCGTACGTCACGAGCTATCTCTCTCTCGGGAACACTTGACCTCGAAATAAAACCTGACAGGATAACGGAATTAAAACCCTGCGCTAACGAAATAACGAAATACTAATTAACAGAAAAAACGAATTCATTACTCTCGGCCCCACGTTGGGCGCCATTTGTAACAGGATTTTCCCGACTCGGGCATATCTGTCCCTTCTGAACTCCACCGGAAGTTCCCCTCGAACCAACTCGATCCGGCCAGGGTGGACTGGGCGCCAGGTACAAAGTGCCGCCGGTGAAACCGACTTTAAGTTCGCCCACTCTGGCACGGACATGGTGGATGAGTGGGTCCGAGGGGCCACGGGGATTCAGGGTGGTCCGACTACTCAGCTCAACTGAGATACTAAGGGTAGAGGGGCTGGTCCAGGGCGAGAGTAAAAATTCGGGTTAGAAATGAAAAGAAACAAAAAGCTTGGAATTTTGAGTTAACAATGATTTATTCAAACAAGACACGAAAGTGAAGCAAACAACAACGAAATCCAGTAGGACGGCACGTTAGCTCGAAAGCAGGTAATGGCGGGCCATATGACAAAAAAAATGGTCTCGCGGGGACGAAATCACGGCGGAGTTAGCCTTATCAGGGCTAACTCAGGTAATACGGCTGAAGGCCAGGTAATGATCGAGGAAAACAACGAAGATAAACTAAAAAGCCCGCATATTATAGAAGTTAGCGAGCCAGTCGCTAACTCAGGTAGTTCGATCGGAATTCAGGTAGTCGGGGCCCGAAGGCAGGTAATAATCACGTAATTAATGCAAAAAACCACAAATAGCTGGAATCTTATTGGAGTTAGTGACCAAGTCACTAACTCAGGTACTCCGATCGAAATTCAGGTAGCCAAGGCCCGAAGGCAGGTAATAATCGCGGAATTCTCGAGAATCCTACTAAAGAGCCGGAAGATTGATGGAGTTAGTGACCATGTCACGAACTCAGGTAATTCAATCGATAGTCATTTAGTCGGAGCCCGAGGGCAGGTAATACGGACCGAAACGACGAGAAACGACAAAAAGAACATACTATTATTGGAGTTAGCGACTTCGTCACTAACTCAGGTAAGTAAAACGAAGTTTAGGTAGTCAGAGCCCGGAGGCAGGTAATAGTCGAATTACACACAATAAATCAAAGAATTCTGAAGAATTCAGTAATTCGGACGAAATTAATAAACGCGACAATACTCGAAACACTTTGATCGGAACAAACGGTAGCGTAAGCCCGAAGGCAGGTAGCAAGGCAATTTTACATGGAACAGCATATGTGAAATAATATTACGAAATAAAGGGAACGAAAATCGAAAAAGAATAAATGCGCGAACAAAATAACGAAGGAATTCGAGGCCACAGAGCGAAACAATAACTAACGTACTCGAGGCCGAGTGAGAGAGAGATAGCACGAAAACAAACCGGCGCGGCTCGGTCGCGGCCGGCCTTGAACGCGACACAACGAAATTACGACGAAACACGATGGCCTATGCTGGCCAATATTACACATTATGATTCACAATTCAAAATTCACAAATCTCGATTAAAATAATCGGTAAAACATCTTATGAAATAATAATGAACGTCGCGAGTCACCAAGGGTGACCCGTCGGAAAATTGAGTATTCTAAAACGAAATTAATAGGAAAGAACGAAGAGTAAAGAGCCGCAATCTCGCTCCAAAACATCTTCGCTTTTCCTCGCCATCGATAAATGGCAAAACTCAAAAATTAATAAAACAAAATTATACTCAATAATCCGACGAATCGGAGAAAATAGAGGAACGGGCTTACCGAGACGAAATTCTCTGCTCACGTGGTGTTGTAGAAGACTCAGGAGCTCCAAAAGATAGCGACTCGCCGGTGACACAATATATCGAAGAATAATTGTTTTCGCGACTCGGCAAGACTCCGCGCTCTCGTTCTCTCTCCCCACCACTCGAGGACCGCCGGGCCTCGCTCTCACGCCTCTATTGCGAATTTGCCGAAATAATGGAAATTCCTCGGCGTTGCGTGAACTCGATACGCGGGAATCTCAAAACGGTGTCCTGGCTCGGATTTCACCTCTGGTGAACTTTCCCTGCTGCAGGAGCTTTTCCTCTAGGGATCCGGCCGAATTCACTCTGAAAGGTGAAGGGGAGACCTCCCTCGCAACGCTCGGCGTCCCGTCGCGTTGCGGTGGGTCCACAAGGCCACCAGGCGAACGTCACCTCCACCCCAGGAAAAACCCGGATCCCAATCGACGAGGCGCCGTTGTATACGAACTGCAGCTCCTGCAAGCGTGGGAGGCGAACGGGGCAACTCCAGGTTGCGACGGTGAGAAAGCCACGGGCGGCGTTCATGAATGGCCGATATCCAGCGTGGTCTTTCGACCGTTCGCTTGTTGGGGCTCTGATGGTCGAGCTCCAACAACCAGAGGCGAAATCGTTGCACCGGAACCGCTGAAACCAAATAAAACGGAGGCGCAAGGGCGACGCCCGAAACGTCGATCGAGGGCGATGCAAACACGATAAACAAACCTGACAACCGTAATACCTTTTCTCTCACTCGCTCTCACTCACTCTCACTCAAACAATTATTTCAGCGTTAAACACACGTAGTAATGGCCGGTATGGCAGGTAATGTGGGACCCGAAGGACGGGTCCAGGTAATCGCTGAAAGAAACAAAATAAAATTACGCAAAATATTCTCCGATTATGGCCCACGACGAGTCGCAGGGCGGCGTCAAATGGACCGGAACCCCGGTCCACTGGTCGACCAATCCGTGCGGGTGACGTGGCCAAAAATGTCACGTTACAATATATATATTGAAAAAAAAGGTGGCACACTACGGCGACACTCTACCCCACCCCCCTCTCACCCGCACACCTCTCGCCCACGACGTCGGCCGTCGCACGCCCGACGCCAGACTAGTGGGGGTAAGGAGTGGGGATGGGAGTGGGGATAGGAGTGGGGGGCGCTATAGTGTGCCACCTACTACTCATTTGTTTTCACAGCAAAAACCTACCCAAAAAAGTACAAAATTCTCAAAAAATTGGCAAGATCGAAAATGATTTATATTCAGCACTAAAATTTATAATATCAATAATAAGACAAGTGTTTCATTGTCGCTTGAGGATGGAGTATTAAAAAAAAAAAGCAAAAAATAGTTGGGCATTGAAAAAAGTCACCAAAATGTACAAAAATAAAAATCGGTCAGAAGAACAGAGTCCAGAAAAAAAAATCGGA
>JACEOJ010003602.1:0-11305 GCA_013761285.1 Campoletis sonorensis | reverse complement strand
ATTCTTGCAATTTCTCCGCGTTGGCTAAAGTTTTTCAATTCCGATAGGGGAACAGTGTTGAAAAATTTCACTTCTGAAAATCCAAGAGGGCCAGATGACTTAGTGATAGGTTGTAAGTCGAGCGTTTGTCTGACTGGAATCATAAAAGTCTTCGCCTACGCTGAAAAATCAAAAAAATGGGGTAAAACGTTTATATTTCAATCTGGGGAACAAAGGAGGAGAATTGCGTGTCCGAAAAATCAAGAGGCATGGATAACTAATTAAATATACACAGTTAATGTTGTAAATTTTAATAAATACGATTGAAATTCTTGTCCGAGTATTGATATTGTAAATTTTAATACTGTACGTAAATTGAATGTTGACTTTTTTCGTTTTAAATCTATTTTTGTAACTTAGCTACTCTTTTCCGGCAACAACTGATTTCTTCTTATTTCTCGTTACTCAAATCTCAAACATCGATGGAATACTTGTTCTTTTATTGATATGAGAAATTTTAGTGGTGAACGAAAATCATGGACTTTTATTATTATTTTTCGAGACGTGTCTTTTTGAAAGGATTTTCTTTTTGTCTCGTTAATTGATTTTCAGACATCAATAACATTCTTGTCCTTTTATTGATATCAAAATGTTTAGTGCTGAACGAATATCATTGACTTTTATTATTAGGATTTTTATCATTTTTGTACCATTTCTACGTTTTCTTGTATTTTCTTCAGTTTTTTCGATTTTTTTTTAAGAGGATATTTTCTGGGGTTTTTTTCTATTCTCTAATTTTTTGAGGTTTCCCAAGTTTTTTGACCGGAGTCGTTCTGGAGAGTTTTTTTTTTAAGTAATTTACATTTTCTTGTATTTTTTTCAAGGTGCTAGCATTTTTTTTGTTTTTTAATTTTTTCTGGGGGATTGGAGGAATCGAACCTTTTTTTTAGGGTTTTTGATTTTTTGGGGATAATTGTTCTGCAGTCTTTTTTTTGTTCCTTTACACTTTCCTTTACTTTTTCCTTTTTTTTTATAAGATTTTTCTGGGAGCTTGAATTTTTCGTGGATGATAGATTTTTTTCTGAAAACAGATGGAAACGGGGTCCACCAACAAATGTACTTGTCCAGGGTTTTTTTTCCCCGGGGAGGGGATTTTGGCCAGGATATCACTCCTTTTTTCTGTGTCACGTCCGGAGAGGCGTGAAGGAAAAGATTGGATGTTTGAACGTCGACCGGTAAACGTTATGTCCCATATGCTTTTCCCTGCAGTTTAATACGCAGAGCGTTTTTAGAGATTTGGGCACATATATGGGCACACGCCCACAACACTCTTAGGAGTGTGCTGACAGACCTAGAGAAGTCTTGCTTTAGCTTAGTTGCGACTTGAGTAAGGGAGGGTTATCGTTAAAGAATTAAGCGATTCTATAAGTTCAAAATGCGTTTTTTATTATAAATGATAACGTTAATTGGATTACAATGAGTATGGATAAAGAGATCCTAAGACTCTTTATACATTCGTTGGATCAAAGTATTAGTTGGTACAATAGTCGAATACAACCCTGGCGGATTTTTTGACCATGATGAAAGTCGTAAATTCCCGAACGTCGTAAATGGAAAAACGACGACCGTGGAATGAGGGACGTTAACGACTGTGGGCGTGCAATTTATTCAGAGTCGCTAACGACAGTGCATTGAGAGTCGTCAGCGACGCTGGGCGAAAATTCATGATTGTCGCTAACGACCGTAAATTGAGAGTCGTCAGCGACTCCGGTTCCAAGTCCATTGGAGTCGCTTACGACTGTAAACTCACAGTCGTTAGCGACTTTGGGCGTGAGTCCCTTGAAAGTCGTCGATGACTGCAAAATTAAAGTCGTTAGCGACTCTGGGCGCGAGTCCATTTAAAGTCGTTGACGACTCTACAATAAAGTCGTCAGCGACTCTGGATGCATGCCCATTGAAAGTCGCTTACGACTGTGAACTCACAGTCGGAAGCGACTCTGGATGCATGCCCATTAAAAGTCGCTTACGACTGTGAACTCACAGTCGTAAGTGACTCTGGATGCATGCCCATTGCAAGTCGCGAACGACCCTGAATTCAGAGTCGTTCGCGACGATGGGCGTGAGCTCATTGCCAGTCGTCTACGACCCTGAATTCAGAATCGTTCGCGACGATGGGCGTGAGCTCATTGCCAGTCATCTACGACTCCACGATGCGAGTCGTCAGCGACCCCGGCGTAATTTTTTTTTTCCGGTTGCAGGCTGCGGTGGTTCCTCGGAGCTGAAATATTTTAAATATTGGAAAATGAAGAAGAAAAGGATCAACACACGGGGGAAGGAGTTTTGGTGATTGGATATGACGTCCCTGGAGCCGGGAAAATTTTCATTATATTCTTTTGCTCCAGGGACGCGTGGGTGGTAACATCACAATATTCCATTTCATTTATTACAATTTACATGCATGCAAATACTTCAAAAAAATACAGAAAACATATCCCATTGCACAAACTCTCAACACGAAGTCGCGAAGCTTGTACCCTATTTAACCATTACAGCCGGGGAGCACGAGGAAGAAGCGCCAGATTACGATTATTTTTAAAAAGTCGCGCAACCCTCGAAAACTGGGCGATTTTTCTCCGTGCTTTCCGTCCATGCAGGAGTCGTGGTACCAAACACACACACAAATCCAAACAACAAACAAACACAAACAAAGACAGTAAACGACGTAAAACGATACATCTCTATTGCATTTTTAGTACTATTACATTTGTTTTTATTATTTGAATATATAGACTTCAACATGTGTTAATGCAATTAATATAAATATTGTTGGGTATTTTCGATTTTCAAATCACTGCGTATCGAGTACTTGGATGGATACACGCATACACAATCAAGTGACACACTCATTCCAATTAACCGCGTTTCGTAGCGAATCGAGTTCGAATATAGCAAAACTAGTCAGTTTCCCAAGTATTTGCCATCCTTATCCCGTACGTTAGGGCGTTCACTTTAATTATTATTACCGGTAACTGCACGGCTTCTGTCTTAATAAAACCTCGCCTCGTAGCAGTGCGGAGAGTTCGTACGTGATTACTTAAAGGCACGTCATCCGTATCTTCAAACCACTTTACGAACATTCCTTCAACTGGAATCCTTTCTTCAGTTACGAACCGTACGATGCTCAAAATTTCTGCGTATTGCCCGTTCTTCGTGTACACGTATTTGTCGCACCTGAGTGTATTTTCTTTGTCACTGTTTCTGCTCGTCTAGATCGTCCCTTTGATAATTACTTTTTTAAACTCTGTCATTGTATTGTCGCATGTCAGTCTATTACCACGCAAAACATTCATTTCCCAATTATTCGGAACGCGTGATGCGAATGTTCCCAAAGTTCGGAAATCGTAATGATGTTCATAATCTGCTTCTTTGCGAACGGGTAGGCGCTTGCCGGTATTTAATATCGTTCTCACCATTTCCTTAACGAATACATTCAAATTGCGATCGTCCGACAAGCTTTTAATAAAATCATTCAATAAATATCTATTCATTATTTGCAGCTGTCTACCGGTACTGCTATTTAACGACTGTAATATTTGGTTATTGTAATTTTCGAACGGGTAAGCGTTGTGCGCCCACACCGGTCCCCAACTCTCGACGGAATCAGTCAGGTGTCGCAGCAAATGCATGTTTGTCGTCATGTTATCAATTCCGAAAATTCCTTGATATTCCGTCTGAAAATCGTCTATCATTTCACGTGTTCGTTGCAGTTGTCGCGCGGTTATGGTTTCGTTGTTCAGTACGTGCATTGCTTCCGACAGTATGCAAAACAAGCGCAAATATTCTTCCGGAATTAACCCTCTTAAACATGGTACGCAATAATACAAAATCCAATTACGCCATTCGGTAGCTTTCCAATACTTCGACAATTGTATGGCTC
The DNA here is from genome assembly GCA_013761285.1 of Campoletis sonorensis. NCBI lineage: Eukaryota > Metazoa > Arthropoda > Insecta > Hymenoptera > Ichneumonidae > Campoletis > Campoletis sonorensis. The sequence goes on along the minus strand of JACEOJ010003602.1, from coordinate 7,389 downwards.
TCGGTTTTCTCGCAATCGCACTGGGTGTTCGTATGAATTTTAAACGTTCGTCTATTATTCGGCGTATTTTTGTACTTGCTGTAAACCAGTTATTGGTCTGTTCGGTTGTTGTAATCATAGTTGTTAATTTTTTAACAACGCCGATGTCCACGCAATGCATCGAGTCAACGACAACTCCCCGTCGGAGATTAAATTTCGGGAGAAATTTCAATACAGAATCTCCTATCAAACCATTCTGCCTAATTCCCGTCTCTGTCGCCAGTGTCATATCCCGGCAAATTTCATCATGCGTACGCTCTACTATATTATCCATTGGATATTTCCGAGAGCCGTCCTGCAATCTTACGCCCGGCGCGTAACAAAAATTGCACCCGAATTCACCGTTATAATACGTCGTATTTAGGATTTTAGCTCTAGCTGGGCAATCGCACGTACAAATAATCGTCACAAATTTACTCGTTACCATTTCGTCACCGTCGTTCTTCCATTCAATACCGGTAACGTACAATTTACGGAGTTCCAGGATTATCTGTGGCATGAATATAACAAAATCAGGATATTCCTTGTCTACCCAAATTCCCGCTAAGATAATGAAACGTTTTCGCGCATGGGGTGGAAGCTCGTTGATTGAGATTACTACAGGCCACGCACTTTCCTTCGACGATGTAGCGACTTGGCAGCCGTCTGTATAGATTGTCAGCGAAAAATTTAAATTGGAATGTAGAAAACCCCCCTCCTCGCTCAACTTTTTATACTCTTGCCCATCGAAAATATCTTCGATTCCGTTAGGATTTACTTTTTGTCGAGTGTTACGATAATTAAGAAGATGCCGAATATTGGGTTTGGAAAAAATTCTTTTCAATTGCTTCGTGATATTCAATTTTATAAAATAAGACGACTTGGATAATAATCGTTCCGGCCCCGAATCCCCACACGGACAATTTTGAGTAGGCTTTTTTCCCTCCCCAATCTCAGCTTTACATGTTTTGCAATAGTTTCAGTTTCAAGTATTTTATTGTTATTATTTACATATGCTTTTCTTTTCTTAGGCTTAATTTTATTGCCCCTAGGGTCTCTAAACAATTATGGTATAGGAATTTTTTTTTTTTTTTTTTTTTTTACATTGGTTTGTATTTTCTTTCTCGTTACCTTTCGGCCTATTTAGTGTGTTTTTGTTTGTTTTTTCCATCGTTTTATATGTATGTGTAGGGTGATTTAAGTATGGATAGGTGAATATTTACAATGAGATGAGATTTGCTGTGCTATGGGTTTTTTTGGTCGGGTTACGTTGTTGGACAGAGAATATTTCTTTTCGCCGCTGGGTTGTTGTATGGTCGCCGGTCATCCTGAGTTAGTCCCCTGAGGTATGGACAGGCGTGGTTTTGGAGCTTCTCCAGTCCATCTCGATGCAGTTGACATATCCGTTCGAGAAATGGCTTTTCGTTCGTTATTTGCCAAAGATCTTCAGTTGGGAAAGATATTGGCAGTCCAGCAGCGTGTTTCAGTGCCTTTTTGTAGCAGATTTCCATTTTTTTTAGAGCTGTTTTGTTGTACAGTGGTAAAAGACAATCTGTACCGTAGTTTAATGACGGTAGGACGCAGGCACGTATTACGCGCCATTTGACGTAAGCATCAACTTCGGAGTACCGTCCTATAATGCCTTGAAAGCAGTTCATGACGTATTTTGTTATTGCAAGTCTTTTGGAGGATTGCGGTGTTATTTGTAGTGTTCTTGTGATGGTAATTCCGAGGTAGTTAAGTTTTCTCGTTGGTTTGATCGTCTCGATGTTTCGGGTTAGTGGGTCTGACACACCGATAGCACGTTGGTCAGGTGAGCGGTGTTGTCGATCAAAAATTATGGCTTGTGTTTTACTCGCGTTACATTTGAGGCCCCATTTGTGGTAGTAGTTGAACAGCTCTTCAGTATTTCTTTCCGCAAGATATTTCGCTCGTCGCGGAGAATGTCCATTGTTTAGGATCATTAAGTCATCGGCGTACTGTGAGGTGAGGTCGGCTGCGTGCGGGGCGTCAGATATATTGAAAATTATTGGCCCAAGCACCGATCCTTGCGGGACCCCGTGAGGTTGGAGAACTGGGTCGCAGATTTCGTTGAGAAATTTACCTTGAAGTTTTCTATTCATTAGGTATGATTCAATCATTTTGATTATGCCGATATCAATGTTTTTTTCGGTGAGTTTATATATCAGTGCATTGTGGTTTATGCAATCGAATGCTTTTGAGAGATCTAAAGAGACAGCATGGCAGGTCTTCCCTTCGTTTATTGTTTTTTGGATAAAATGAATCGTTCTCGTAAGTTGACTGCACGTTCCAAGTCCTGGTCTAAATCCATGTTGTGAGTCCGGAAGAATCTTGAAACACTCATCCATTCTGTTTTGTATAATTCGCTCAAGCCATTTACCCATGATGTTAAGTAGTGTGATCGGCCGGTATGAAGTTGGCTCATTTGCTGGTTTTCCAGGCTTGTGGAGAAATATACACGTTCCTAGTTTCCAAGCGTTAGGATAGTAATTATGCATTAGGCAGTAATTAAAAATCTTTTCGATTCGAGTGAGGCAACTTTCGTGCATGTTCTTCAGATGTTTTGCGCCCAGTTCGTCTGGTCCAGGAGCTTTATTGTTTTTAAATTTTCTTAGCGTCCTTTTCATTTCTCGATTATTGGTTTTTCGGAGCGGTTTCGATGGGGCTCGTATTACGGTTGTTTTTAGTTTTTCGTTAACGTTGCTTTCATCCACGATTGCTGCGTCGATTAACATCTCTGCTATTTCTTTCTGCGTTGTTGCTCCATCGAAGAATGGCACTCGGTTTTCCGGTCTTTTTAGCGATTTTTGTATTTTCCACATCGCTTTTCTGTTGTCAGACTCTTCTTCAATGACTTTGAGCCAGCGTTCTTGCTTGTATTCGCGTATTTGATTAATTACGCGTGTCTTAAGCTCGTTTAGATGTTCGATCCAGGCTGGGTCGTTGACTCGATTATTGCGCCGTATTGCGTATCTTACGCGATTGCGTTCACGGATGGATTGTTGAATTTCGTTTGGTAGGAGTTCACTGGATTTTTTTTATTCTACGGGTCATTGTGCGTAAGGTGGATTGTAAGTGAGATGTTAGTTGTTGTATCGCGTTTTCAACGTCTCCGTGGGTGTTAATATTCGGCTGTTGATCTATTTTGGTTTTAATGTTGTATTCGCGCCATTCTTCTGGGGTTTTCAGTCTCGTTCTCCCCTTTTTTGTTGTTGTTGGGTCAAGTTTGATTTTCACGAGAATTGGCACGTGATCACTCCCGATATCGGTTATGTTCTCACATGTGGTTATATTATTTGCGATGTTCGTAAGGGCATAATCAAGGATTGTGTTGCTCACGCTCGCGGTTGGCCTTGATCCTCTTGGATCCATTGCGATATCGATAAAGCCAGTGTTAATGTATTCATATATCAGACGTCCACGTGGATCTGTGTTTACATGACCGAAAGCCGGGTGTTGGCCGTTCCAATCACCGACAGAGATAGAGTTTGGTATGTTTAGGAGATTTTCTATATCTTCGTTGGCATCGTTTTCTCCGGGTGGAGCATACAGTCCATTTATTGTTATTTTTTGTCCGTTTTCCAGGTTTAAGGTAGTTCTGTATGTACACGTCTCAGCCAAAAGTTTTGACCGCAGCGTACAGTAAGATGGCATACGTATGTGGCGCTGCCAGTCTCAAACTTTTGGCGATGCTGTACACTGTTAATATCCTACACAATCACACTCTATGCATGGATAGGTCCCCTACACGTATAGAGAGCGGCTCTGTAAATGTGGCAACATCGCAATTTTCCAGTATAGTAGCGTCCAACGTCAAAGTGCCAATGTGTCAAAGTTTTTCCAAATTATATTTGTTTTGTTGAAAAAATTATTGATAATGTCAACTGAATTGCGATTTAAGGGTCGGTTTGCGAAAAAAAAAGCGCTCGATAAAAAACTAAAAGCTGTTTCGGCCATGTGTCGAGCGAATGTCACTAAACGAGACGACAGTGGACATAACCTCTAGAAGAAATCTAATTTATTAAAAACATTAATTTATTTTCCATCCTTGCCATAATTATTAAAACCTGCGAAAAAATTTCGCTGTCGCGACCGTTACTACGCGCTCATCTGTACCCTGCCGTCGTACACTGTTGCCGTTTCGTCACAGCTGATCGTATGTCCGTTCCCCGTCGAGTGAGATTATTTATTTTCATTAATCGATATCTCCGAAACCAAACGGTGAAATATATATATATTTTTTTTAATTAATCCTACAATACTGCTTAATACGTGAGTGATTTTTAAATGAATCCGTAAGATCAGTTCGGCAGCTATCATAAAAAATGTAAACAAAGTCCGTCGATTTGCGTGTTAGGTATAGGCCGCGCGTACAAAAAGATCGATTTTTAATATCAAATATCTCCTAAACGGGACGGTGAATCGGTTTAAAATTTTGTGAGTCGGTTCATGGAGGCTGTTTTTACATCATACTAAAATTTCAGGGAATTCCTAAGATTTGAACAAAACTACAGAACTACCTTAATAGAATCGAGCAGCACTCTAGGGTTTCGAAAGGTTTCAGCCGGCACCAAAATAAGTCGTTTCGAATATACATAAAAGTTCCGCAAATTCCCCGGCCTCGTGCTTCCCTATTTGTTTTATTATCTGATATCTTTGTGTACCCTTCGATGTTATATTTATGGATGCCTGACGGTTTAACTTTGACTTCATTCAGGATTACTACGTGTGGATTATGTTTTGCCACAGTATTTCTCATTTCGTTTATACGTAAGTGTATACCCGATATATTACACTGAACGATTACAATGAATTTTGTAGCAAAACCCACAGACGATTCAGCACTATTCGCGCCGCACCGATCAGTCCTCCGAGTGTGTGTTTAATTTTCGATTCTTGGTCTAGTTCGTCGATGAGAGAGTAAATTGTGTTCATGTGACTGACGTCTATTTCACCGTCGTATGCGTTAACTATCGCTTCAGTGACCATTAGTTTCGTGGGGGTTTGGTAGTTGAATCTCGGGTTAGGTTTGCTAAGATCTGGGTTTTTGTTTTTGTTTTCATTATTTTCTGAGTCATTTGTGTGCTCGTTTCTTATTTCTGATGGTTTTTTTGCTTTTCGGCTTGTAATTTGCGCGAGGGTTGGTGTATTTTTCGCGGCATTTTCAACAGGCTCGTCGCAAGCCTGAACTTGACGAATTTGAGTTTTTAGTCGTGGGAAATTTAACTCATTTAGAGTCGGTGTAGGTTTGCTGGTCCCTTGAGGTTGTGATTTTGTTGTCGGTGCTTGTTTGATGCGTTTTTCGGTGGCTTTCTTCATCCGCTCTTCTCTGATCGGGCAGATTCTGTCTCTTCCGCCGTGTCCTTCGCAGTTGCATAATGTACATAGAGTTTTGTTATCAATTATGGTTGCTGGTTGGATTTCGGCGTGTTCACAATTTGCTGCGATGTGCCCAAATTCGAGACACTTCTTGCATTGTGGGGCTCTGTTTTCTTTGACATAGTATTTTTCGCATTTTATAATGCAAACATCGAGTTTGGTTTTTTTGTAAATGTCGATTAGTTTGGTTTCTGGTGGGAATATTGCTACCATAAAGGTGCTAATATTCGAGAACGGGATTAGACGTATTGGTTTGATACCCCACTCCGATTCTATTATCGTTTCCAGTTCTCCTTCGTTGTACAGCGTTGGTTTGATTCCTTTGATCATAACTCTCTTTGTTTTGTAAACATCGTCACCGAAGGTGTGATGTTCTATCTTGTTGTTTCTCAGAAATTCTCTTACAAGATTTTTTGAGGTGATGTTTGGGCATTTAATTCGCCAGTTTGCTCCACCGTCGTGTTTTAGTTCGGCTTTTTGTTGTCGGCATACCTTGTATAGTTTGATTTGCATTGGTTCGCTTCTTTGTAGTGCGGTTGATTTGACTACCACCGGGGTTGGTTTTTTGTTGTTATTATCTGCTTGATTTTGTTTATTTACGTTGCCATCCTTCATAGAGGAGACGTTTGTTCTGCTGGTTGTCGGTTTATCCTGCCAAGCTGGCTGCATGGCCATCGGGTTGTTCTGTTTGGCTGAATTCGTAGAACGTGGTTCGTTGTGAGACTGCGGTGTCATCATTTCGTCGCTATTCAGATTTCGAGTTTGTTCGCGTTTTTTGCGTTTCTTTCCACGATTCGTCGACGTTTCAGACGTTGAATTTTCCTCGCTATCGGTTAATTCATTGTCGAATTTGTCCTTGCTTTTTCTTTTCTCGCCTGTGGTCGACGTTGAGCAGAGGCTGATTTCACTGTTGGTTCTGCTCATTGGTTGAGCAGTTCCTTGTTCTATTAGAGTGTTATTTTCCTCTTCCATTTTGGAGTAGATTGTTGCCAGTTTATCTGAGTTGAAGTACTGTGGCACGTTTGACATTTTCGATTTTTAAATCTATTATTTCGAGTGTGCACGATAAATTTGGGGATTATTTATACACTCGCGAGCGCGCGCGCACGCGCGTAGAAGCGCCACTTTAGGCCCAGTAGGGTACAGAGGGTGGGGATGTGAAAGCCGAGCTTAAACACGTCTTGTCGCGATGAGCTCTCGCTCAAGACAATTGTTTTGCAATAGAAAATACGTTTTTGCGAATTATTTTCGTTTCTACTCAACTTTTTCCACAATCCTGCCTTTGTTCTCGGCAAGGTATTGTGGTAAGCAAATTCTTCGAACAATTTAACTATCTCTAGTATTGCTTCCAAACTCAACTTGTGGCGTTGCGCAACAGCCATGACCGCAACCAGAATTTCATGCTCACGCACACCGGGTCGCATCGTTATTATTGGTCCTTCCTGTACGAAAAACGCGCTTATGTCTTTGTTCTCACCGTCTCGACCACGGTTGTCATCCTCGTTATCACCATTACTCGAATCGTCGTCGTCGTCGTCGTCGTCGTCGTCGTCGTCTAACTCGTTACCGGTATCGTCATCGACTTCGTTGTCGGTGTCGTCGTCGTCGGCATCGTTGTTGCCATTATCATTATTGTCATCCGGCGGAGCTTCATTAGCCGCGTCGTTGTAAAACCCTTCATTACTATCGTTGTCGTTGCCGGCATCGTTGTTTCCATTGTCATTGTCATCCGGCGGAGCTTCATGAGCCGCGTCGTTGTAAAACCCTTCATTACTATCGTTGTCGTCGCCGGCATCGTTGTTTCCATTGTCATTGTCATCCGGCGGAGCTTCATGAGCCGCGTCGTTGTCAAACCCTACATTACTATCGTTGTTGTCGCCGGCATCGTTGTTGCCATTGTCATTATTGTCATCCGGCGGAGTTTCATGAGCGGCGTCGTTGTCAAACCCTTTATTGCTACTACCGTTGTCG
>JACEOJ010003597.1:0-10075 GCA_013761285.1 Campoletis sonorensis | reverse complement strand
TTTGGTAGCTGGCCTAGTATGACATTGTCAAGAGTATCGCCGTGTATGCCGGCGTGCATCGACATCGCTTTAACCTCGACGCGTGTCAACGGATATTTTGCGGTAGATTTAGACAGAGCTCTTGCATGAGCCAACAGTATACCGGGGGCTATCTTAACACGGCGTACAATTAACGATGCTTCTGTAATACGGATTTTACAATTTTTCAAACCGGTCATCAGACAAAAAGCACTATTGTTCTGTACAAGTCGCACGCGCATCTCAATACCGTTCAACAAAAACCTCTCTTGATTGAAGATGTCGCAATGCAGATGGCCCAGAATATCTACTGTTCTGTCCTTACCTAACACATTCCGCCCCTCTACAAGTCCTTTATTACCATCATTCACATCATCCATTGCACCTTCTGTATCGTCATACCATAAAGCACTCGTAAGATGCGAGGTCTTCGCAGCATACGCGTAATTCAAGAGTGTTTCAATATACGCTCTATAAGCATAAGCATTGTTGGGTGGCGATACGAGTTTTTGGTTTAAAAACACATCGACCTGGCTGAACATAGAGTGCAGAAGATTATTGACGGATCCTACTACGGCCGCTGCACTGCTTGTCCCAGCCCCCTCCGCCTTGTTATTACCTGGAACATCTATCTTAACGCATATGCTTAGCATCGTATGCGCTAGATCGATATACTCATCACCCTGACCGGGTCCGACAAATTCTATTGGTGAGTCATCCGTGAGTGATGAGATTGGTTTATAGTACACCGAGTGTGTTCCCTCAATCGTTGTCTGAGTCGGCGGTAATGTAAATAATTCAAGCTCCGACTTGAGACATTCGCACGAGTGTGCATGTAGGAACGCCATTTTTTTCCCTAGCGTTAAGCAAAAATATCCGTCACGGTTCTTGGTTTCTTGTTACGTCTCTTGCCACTCGAGTTTGCCGTTCTTCTTCTTCTTCTTCTTACTCCTACGCCTTTCACAGGCTTCGTCCTCTTCTTCTTAATTCGATTTTTTTTCACACCACCACTACCACTTGAGCGTTTTCGTGAGCTCGGTGTCTTTCTTCTTTTCACAGAGCTGCTGCTGCTGCTGCTGCTGCGTCGTGATGCGCTCTCAGCAATAGAATGTATCAATTTATTAATTTTGCCCGCTTTAGAACCCGAACCCTTCATAAGCGAATCAACTTTTTCTTCAGCCTTACGCTTCAGGTTTTGGCCTGATTCGCGCAGGCGCGTTTTGAATGCTTGTTTTGGATGAACGCCAGAACCAATGACGTCCGTGGCCATGTTAATGCCCGAATGAAGCGCCTCTCTACCAACGGTCCGGGCACCTTGTTTCAAGAGAGGTATGATACGTCGTAAGAGGCCTCCTAAAAAACGTCCAATACCATGACCGCGTTGATTTGGAGAACCGATATAGACATGACTTATGCCGCCATAACCGGTGCGGCCACCACTCCCCGTTTGCACGTCAAAGTATGCATCATAGTAGGCCATTGTAGAGTTCCTCAGGTTTAATCTGTACGCTTGAAGTGTAACGTCACCGTTAGCGTCCCGTGCTCGAATGGTATCGGCTCCCCAAACTCATCCCTTATATCAATGGTTATTGTTTGAAAACTAGTACGTAATAGAGGAACATAGCGCGGTGGTGAGAAGCTTCTTATTTTCACCGATCCGTAATTGTGATTATCAGCGGCAGCAGCCGGTACAACTCGTAGCAGCGGGGTGTGCACATCTCCGGTGATATAGGGTTCGCAGATATCGGTATAAACGTACATCATGCTGGGAGTTCCATTGGCTAAATTGGCAGGCCTCCGGGCAATGTATTCCTGTTTCTCTGTTACCGGTATTTCGCGGCCCCCGATGAACCCCAAAACTTTATTCAACGCGTCGGAGAAACGGAAGGAGTGTTCCAGACCCTCACATGATTTACAAACACGCGACACCGTCAAATATCCGTTGCGCGCGTGCTTAAATTTTAGATGACCCACAACAAACGGTATTTCATTAATGGTCTCAATTTATGCATCTATGCTATGATATATACCGGGTGGGACGCAAGCACGATCTTCATTGAGCTCGAAGAGTCTTGAGGTACCGGGTGTTACCATCGTTACCATTTCCATGAAGTTTCGCTCGCTCTCACGGGGTACATGCAAAACGGTCATGGGTATGTGAATTTCAGCTAAGGAAACAACCCAGCTACCGTGAAGAGACATGCATTGTGACAAATGTGTGGTATACCTCGTTGTCACATTATCGGGATAATAACTCATACTGCTATTGCTGGGTAAAACCATGTAAAACTCGTCCTTCATTTTACCGTTCGTTATTACTTATAGTCTTCTTCTTCTGCGTCCGCACTCTCGAGAGCTCAGGTTCATAAAATATACCATCAATATCCTCGTCGTGGAGATCGCGCAGAATGTATATCACAGGGCAAATAGTCTGTGATACACGATGAATCTTGAAGAGTTCGTTGCTCCAGCCACCTTCGTAACCTTTTGCAAAGGCAGCCTTCGCGCTACTGATGCGTACAATATCACCCACCCTGTATTTAGGAGAGCATCGTTCTGTTCTTTTGTACCGCTGTAACAGGTTATTTCGAGCCCTAGCGGCTGTGGCAAACGTCACGGAGGCAGGCGTCATTTTCATTGCGCTATGCGTAGAATTGTTGTACGCCGCGACAATATTTTGCAGAACGTCAAGATAACGTTTTTGCCGTGAATACGTGAAATAACGCCACATTCTTTCTTTCAGTGTTCTATTGAATCTCTCGACTATGGCGGCTTTTATATCGGGGTTTCTCACAGTGCGAAACTGTATGTTCTTTTTCTTCAAGAGGGTCTGAAATGCGGTACCGATAAATTCTTTACCCCGGTCCGTCTGTAGGTAAATGGGTGATCGACCGTTACTATTTTTTTTTAGACAAAATGAGATTAAACGCTTTGGCCACAGATGCGGCCGATTTATCGCGTAAAGGCTGAACCCATGCAAATTTACTAAGAACGTCTATAACGACTAGGAGATAGACATAACCGTTGTTATAGTCTTTAATTGAGCGAAGATCCACGAGATCAGCTTCCCAGAAGTCATCAATGTTCCTCACATTATAGGCGCGTCGTGGAAAGCGATGTCGTACGTGTCTGTGTTTCGTGTAAGCATCTTGTCCCTCAAGCCACTGCAATGTCCTCTCTTTGGGGATTTTCGTTTGGCGCGCTCGACGCAGCAATTTGCTAGCACCTGAAAACGACGCTTCGTGGGACGAGTTAAAGTACACTTTTTCCAAGGTTTTCATAAATATAATTTGAGGCTAACCCAGGCTACACGTCTTTTCTTAATATTATTATTATTATGATAACCATGACCGCTCCGCCCGTCGTTATCTGATTTGTTTTCACGACCGCTGAAGAACGATGACTGGCTCGCATCGTTTACTCCGTTGCCGTTTGTACTACTACTACTGCTGCTACTGTCGTCGATCTGCGACGCTCTCATTGTTGAATTGGCCCTTGTCTCCAGCCACAATGCCTCATTACCAATGAATTCCCGCGGTGTCTGTATTGCTCTCAGAAATTTGGCAAAAGCGCCGCGACCCGCTGGCCTAGGTATTTTTCTCGCCCTCATGGCGTCATTCACAAGATCAACAATATTGGAGCCTTGAATCGGTCTCCCTCCGACCGATACGACTCCTCCGGAATCCCAAGAAAAATTACTTCGCGGTGCGTCATGTAGACGGCGAAGTAGCAGTTTTGCTTTAGTGCGATATTTAGCCGGTATGCTTTCAATTATGACGGAATCGTTCATGCCGTTGCGGGCTTCTTCTTCTTCTTTTTTTTCTTCTTTATCATAATTTGGCTCTATTGTATGCTTGTTGTTCTTCTTCATAAGATCACTGTGCTGTCGTGCTCTCTCATCATCAGCAAAATGAAGATAGCGTTGTAGTACAACCAGGTACGCCGCCCACTTTTCCCTCTCATTTTTGTATGCGTTGGAGGTCAAAATTTCATTCATTTCCACGTCCAGCCTGTACAACACAGCATCAACAGGCTGTACTGGCGGTGTCTGAGAGATACTCGAGCTGGGCACCGATTGCTTTTGCGCACCCAGGTGTGTTAGGTGTTCCTCGGGGACCAGAACCATTTTTCTCGCGTGCTCCATTATCAACGTCCGCTAATCAGGCTTGAAAGAACGGTGCTTAGTATTGGTGCTAGTAGAAGTGGAAGAAACCCGCCACTCTGAACAACAACGCGTTTTTTACTTCTCCAACAGCCTTTTTTTGAGGCTAAACGGCGAAGGATGGGTGCGTGTCGTCGTAACTTTTTTCGTTGATCAGTCCTCAGAGGAACGTTGCCACAAAGAATGTTCAAGGCGCACTCGCAGATACAACGGATGATGCTTGGATCTGCTTTACGTAGAACGGCCTTGCGTTGCTCTTTATTGAGATGCTGAAGAGCGCGCAATATTGTTACGTGTTTTTTGCAGAGCGGTCCACCGTCTCGCGCCATTACGCGTATCGAACTACCGGCTGTCTCATCGAAGCGGTCCTTTTAACTGATTTTTTTTTCTGTTGAAAGGCGTGGCACTACCTTTAAGAATGTGCCATACGCATCGACCTATACAATCATAGGGGTCTGGCTTGTTTTTATGCGAACCGGACTCTTGCAGTATCTTGTTAGTTTGTTGAAAAGTGGTGAAAATAGCTGTACATTTACCGCAAAGCGATGAGTCTTTAGACCCCATTACAAGCGTTGAACTGGTAATTCCTCAGCGCTACTTTTCAGTTTTTTCCGCGGTACGTAGACAAAATGATAGGAATCATCGGGAAAAATGCCGGTACGAAATCTGCAGTTGTCGGGTGTAGATTGTTTCAAATCGAGCAACAAATAACCGTGCGGTTTGGCCGTTGCATCGTGATATGCCTCTTGTAGAAAGCGTGGATTTTCTGGATATACTTGTCGCGCAAGATGTTGGATTTGAGCACGATCACGAGGATTTTTAAAAATTACAATATAGTTTGCATTCAATGAGATATCTCGCTGACCGTGTCCCTGATGGAACAAGTTTTGTGTAATAAAAATAACGCTCAGATTTTTATGATGGCTACCTTTTGTGAAAAGATCTACAACGTTATTGTTCGATGCCTCACGCATCAAATCGTCGATTATTATCAGTTTTCCACGAGGGTCATTAGCATAATCGGTACTCTGTGGTAGTCCTTCGTGGAATCCTATCGATGTGCCGTACTCTTGGCACATCGATAGGATTCTTGGCCCGCCAGAAACGAAACTCTTTATGTAACTACCGGCTCCGTAACAAGCTAGCTCATCCGTCAAGTCTCCTAACATCTGCCCCGTCGGAGGTTCATACTCGTGCGGCTGATTTGGCGTCACATAAATAACCGAATCGGTGTCGCAATACAATGCCCTCTCGCCAAGTAGTTCGAGATAAGAGTAGAGTTTCAAACGAGCCTGAGCTGTGGTATAAGCGGCTATTACACTACTTGCTATCCCCGAGGGTGCCACAGCATCGGCTGTTTTAACACCGTTCACATACAATACATTGTTCTTTACGGGGAGAATACCCGTGATTTCAAACTCGGGGTCAGTCAACAGTTCCATAAGCTTCTTCCTCGTCGAAACAATGCTCGTTTGAGGTAAATTTTCACGCTGGCCAAACTTGCCCCAGAACGAATTCAAACATAGCTTAGCGACGGATCTTAAACCAGAGTTTTTCTCTATCGCATCGTGGTTCATTTGTACACCTTCGGATCTTTCAAATTCCTCAATGTACATTTTACGCGCTGCCTCAGTCGTACAATTCTCGGGCCAACCGCTTGCATCTTGCTTGATTTTCAAAAAGGTATTGATATAATCAGTAAAATGCCCACCCTTCTTCGTAATACGATTTAATTGTGTCACCTCGTACTGCCATATTTCAAATACCTCTATTATCACATACCCTACCGCTACGGCCTTGCGCAATTCGTCAACTATCCACGTACCGTCGAACGTCCGATCGGCTACATTATCATGTGGACAATCGTGCTGATTCATTACCTCGCAACAAGTACGACACAACGCGAACACTAAGCGCTGATGCATCCGTACGGGTAAAACAGGATGATAAAGGTCTCTCGGTGGTAATACAGTACATTTTACTATACCCTCAACTCTGGAAAGGTCTACATTATGAGGACCGGTCAAGGTTTTACACTCATCCCCGACATACACCTTTGGATGTCCTACAGGGTATTTCCCGAATTTACAGATATACGGGTAGAGGGAGCAAACATCCACATAGCGTATTTGCTCCGTATCGCACGCATCATATAGCGTTACCATATTCTCCGTGCGACCACCGAAGAAAGCATCACGAGGGTTTAGAGGCTCTGCCACGACCAGAGGATGGTTACGCAGGAAAGAACTCATTTGCGGATTTTCTTCTAACATTCGATCATACTCGCATTCCCAGATTTCTGTCAAGATATGATTGCCCGAACGAATTCGATTGCTTATTATGGCGGTTTTCTCAAAACGCTCATGCATCGACGCACCGTCACTCTGTTTACGATCTCTGTTTGTAGGATAACAGCGCGTGCAACCGTGCCAGTAACAGCCGTGAAACTGTAATACGCGTGATTCACCATTAACCTCGTAATAACCGTCAACTAATAAATTTTGAGGCAGTTTAAACTCACGACCCCTACCAGCGTGTGTTATTGCGTGCCCTAGGGAATGCTCTAGCCAAACAAGCCACGCAATCGCTTTCTTCGATTGGTTATGCGCCCATCTATAGCCGCCTGTCGGTACAATGCCTATTGTATTATCTTTTAAAAAGTTCTTACGGTAGATGCGGAAGCAGGCCGACGCGATCGTTGTACTCTCATCAAAAGGACACACGTGACCATTTGTCATAAACATATCGCGAAAAACCATACAAGCGCGTCTTAATATCGTTACATCGTCTTTGCAATAGCTGACTAGTTCTTGCGCAAAGTCAAATACGTGACCATTATTTTTCGACTCTTCATACCATGCGACGAATTTTTCTCGATCATTAGCACCCATCGTCTCGGGAGAGTAATACCCCCACGTAATTTTGATTTTCAGGTGTGTTGAACAAATGAGGGAATATACCTTTTGAGAGGCTCCCTCTTAGCCCGAAGGCCTTGGGTAGAGAGCTTAAAGGCATGTGAAAATAATTCAGGCTGTCGAGGAATACAACTTTTTCAAGGTGCATCGAAACAATTTTAGTACCGTTCATAATCAACGAAGGTAGCTGCGTTTTTTTCTCCTCAATCAGATATCGCAAAATAAATTACGCGTCAAAGACACCGGCGTTATGGGCTATACAAATGGTGCGCGAAAAACCTTCGACTTTTTGCAGGACTAGATCTACCAATGCCGCCACAGGATTATACCGAAATACGAATTCGCGCTGGCCGCAATATTCGCACGGTTCGGGTAAATTGTCGTTCATACCGCAAAGTGCGCAAACACGTTGTGCCACACAAAGATTGGGCTCATGCAAACGTGTAGAAGCATCACCACGCACGGATGTACACTGTTGCGTCTCAAAATCATAAAAAATTAAAAGTACTTTCCCGACTTTTTCGCATAAACGGATAGGTCTCATGAAACAGAGGTGATTATTCGACTGCATGCTTTTACATGTATTACAATAAATTTCCCCGCATAAATGCTTTTTTTTCTCCAAAGGTCGAACAGCTCTGAAGCAGCTTGTGCAGCGTTTGAGAGAGTCACAAACACTTGAGTTCTTCCTACGCGCGGTAACAGAATTATTCTTATTAGGATTAAAAGGATTATTGAAACAAGTCGGTCCGTAAAACTCGCGCGTGCACGCGTTGCAGCTGATAATACCGTTCGAAGCAGGATTACATGGTGGTATGATAAAACAACGCGGACACTTCTTTTTTCGGCATCTATGATCAATCCGTCTGTATTGAGCATTACGAGATGAGCAAAAATCCCTACTACCAATAGCACCTCTAAGATTTAAGATCGGTTGAAAATGTTGTGAACGCTCGTAATACAAAATATTTAGGGTGTGTCGAATAGAGCCTTTCAGCTCTAAAACCTGCCGCGTACCGTCGAATAAAGGCTCCTGTCGTCGACCCAGCGTCAGAAACTCGTAAACAATAATGGCAACACCGTCTCGAGCCAGATAATTTTGATATTGAGTTATTTCGTATACACCGCAACCCCGTAACGGTACAACGATATTTGCAGCATTGGTTAACGCGATGGCTGCTAACCGTTGCAAAGAACCATTTGACTGTCTGATTTTTTGCCATTTCGTGTGTAATTCACCCGAACGTATTTCACCCCTCTCGGCATACGCCAGAGCAGTTACCAAGGACCGCGGTAAACACAAATTATCGGTGTTTCTAATGGTTAGAATTGATTTTTTTGCAACATCCTCATGGGTTAAACCTTTTCTACCCGATCCCTCAATACCCTTAACAACGCCGGTTTTTATTTTAAAATTTTGAATAATATCGAATGATGCGGCGCATTGCGCTATGCTTGTTACTAAATGCCAGATATCGTCAAACGTACAATCGCGCACGGGTCGAAAAGACAGCCACGCTGCTCCTTGTGGTAAGCGGTCCGTTGAGAACGACATACCTATGTAATCGTTACTGCTACAGGAGCTAGTTATAAATGTTAAAAAGTCGCGAAACGCTCCCTCAACCCATTGTAATACGTCGTCGGAATGCGCTGGTGGTGTTGGTAAAATACGCACTGTTGTCTCGCGGCCATATAGCTTGAAGCGTTTGAAATAGCGTTTAGCATCGGCAATAATTTCAATACGCGTACCAGGTGCTCGTACATCACCGAATACTTCAACCCTCTGTCTGCCACCCCCTGTTTGTATTTCTGAAAAAAAGAAAAAACGTGTTAAGAGCCGTAAAACGTCAACACATACACACACACTTTTTTTCTTCTATTATGCTGCGAGCAATATTAGAGATACCTACGATTATTATTAATATTGCTGAGGTCCTCATCGTCATCATCATATAAAAGTCTCGCTCGTAAAAATACCTGCCATGTAAAAGCACAGTCTTATTTTTTTTCTTGTATAAACAGTTATTGAGAGAGAGAGCTGAATGAATATTTACCAGAATCGGTTGACGTTGAGACAATGTTTAATAGTCCGTTATCTTCTCCAAGGAGACGCTCGAGCATCGCATCCGTCCGTTGGGTGTTTTCTCGTTCTTCTTCTTCATGGTTTGCGGTGAGATCAATTTCTACAGGATACTCTCACGCCTGATTTTCACGATGATCCAAATGCTCGGGCGTCATGTTATTGCGAGATCGTTGTTCGCTTGAATTGCCCGCTCTTCCAAAAAAATCATCGTCGTCGTCGTCGTAGTACTCATTGGAGAATACATCAGCAGCGCTAATTAGACCTGATGTGCCTGCTTGATGATGTTCCTCTTCTTCTTCTTCAATGATCTCAATCTCCGAATTCCCTGTTAATCATCATAATTACCTTTATCAGCACTGTTTACATAGTTATCATTATAATCGTCATTATTATTACTCACGAGCTGGGCTATTTGCTGCTGGGCTAGCAGCAGCACTCGAAATATCTGAATAACACGCATTATCGAAACGTGTGTCTTCAGCGGAGACTGTTTCGTTGTTTGTTCCTGTGCTCATGCGACACACGTCATTCCTCTCATCTGTAGCGCGTGAGTTTGCGACGGGGGCTGCTTTTACCGCACCCCCGCCACCCCAGAACTCTTCTTCCGCAACGCGTGTGCTTTCAATAAGAGCTTCTTCTTCTTCACGCGTTGCATTAAAAAGCTCTCTATAACCTATAACCAATCACGTTGATAAGAGAGAGATACTCTACGCTGGGTCAAAATAGCATAAATTTCCATCAATACTTACTGCGCTATTCACGAACTAGATCCTTGACGGCTGGCAAATCCTCTAGTTTACGGCGCACAAGTTCATTATATACGCAGCCCAATACACACTGTCCGTTAAAGAGCCCTCTATTATAAGCTGTTACTATGGTACGCAGAGGCGTCCACCA
>JACEOJ010003575.1:0-14633 GCA_013761285.1 Campoletis sonorensis | reverse complement strand
CCAGGATGTGAGCGCCGTGTCGAGGTTCGCTGATGAGAACGGGCTGAGATAAATCTGGAGATCATCAGCAAAAATGAGATGATCTGTATATTCAAGGTACGCAGCAATGTCGTTTATGAACAATGAGAAAAGAACAGGTCCCAGGACTGACCCCTGTGGTACACCAGAGGTAGTGGGCATCCATCGAGATTGAGACCCGTCGTCACCAATGACAGCCTGGGACCGACCAGAGAGGTATGAATGGAACCAACTAAGCTCAACGTTCTCAACGCCGAAGCTGTGCAATTTCGTTAGGAGTTTCTGATGAGGGACCGTGTCGAAGGCTTTGCTGAAATCGAATAGCACTAGTACAGTTATTTTCCGCTCATCGACAGCTCGGCGTATGTCATGGTTGACCCGCAGCAATGCAGTTTGAGTGCTAAACCCTTTTCTATAACCCGATTGTCGTGGATTTATCAAATTGTGAGTGTGTAGGTGGGAGGTCAATGATTTCAACACAAGACGTTCGAATATCTTTGATAACGCACACAAGTTAGCAATTGGTCGACAGTCAGTTGGAGAGCGTGGTGGATTGGTTTTTAGTAACGGTCTTATAAACGCTAATTTCCATTGAGCAGGGAAGTAGCTAGTTGCGAGTGAATGATTAAACAGTTCGGCTAAAAGGTGACTGATACGTGGAACTGAGGTCCGAATGATAAATGGAGAGATGCCATCAGGTCCTGCCGAATGTGATTGAGAAGTGGAGGATAAAATTAAAGAGGAGACTCTTTCAGCCGTGACTGGAGTGAATTTAAAAATGTTAGAGCAATGAGGCAAATTTGCTACACTGTCCGCGAGCTCAGCAATGTTACCGGCCGTTGACACACTCGAAATTGCAGTAAAATGCGTGTTTAATTCATCAAGAGAGAAAAAGCTTAAGCAAGAGACACCACGCATTTTTACAAGACCGAGGCATTCAAGTTCATGCCATAGACGTGACGCATCAGAGATTACAGATAGCTTAGAGTAATGATAGGTTGCTTTGGCAGTTTTTAAATTCGAATGAAGCTCATCCCTAAAGTTCTCAAAAATCGCGAGCCGCAATAGATCACCCGTACGCTTAGCTTGTTTAAATAATAAATTCTTTTTCCTTATGCGCTGTCGCAAATCCACTGTTAACCATTAGGCTCTGGGCCTTTTCATCTTGAACTTCATAAGAGGAGCATGTAGATCAAATGAGCTTAGCACCGCTCTGTGTAAACTATTGAGAATACAGTCAACATTTATTGGTGCATTTTCATTTGGCGTACTAAGCAGAGGATCGTTATGAATGTAATTGGATAAGGAGTTCAAGAAAAGACTAGGATTGAATTTCGCAAAATTCCGCCTGATTAGAGAACGCTCAGGTTCCGTTCGTGAACGCAGTCTATAACTAAGTTCAATGAGGTCATGACCAGCAATGAACGGTGACAGGGCTTTGCGATATTCTAGTAATTTCTCGCTACTATCGAGGATAAAGACTAAAGAGGATAAAGAGGATAAAGAGGATAAAGAGAGATAAAGCCAAGATTCGCTAGTACTTGTATGATGCGTCGCCGGTGAGTCGACAATGAATAACGATAATGAATTTACTAATTGCTTGAGGAATAAAGACTCAAAATTATCACATAAAAGATTGCAGTTTAAATCTCCGATAATTATAATATTGTTGTACGCAAAGAAGTGACGCAAAAAGCGTTTACAAAATCAGCGAGAAGAAGACCTTTGGGTCTCCTATAAATAACTGCAAATAATATCGATTGTTGAGCACAGCGTAATTCAAGAATAATAAATTCTGGTTCATTTAATATCAAATTAGGAGATAATTCGATAACTGAGAGCTTCAAGGATTCGTGGACATAGATAGAAACTCCACCGCCTCTCGTACAATGTCTATCGTGACGTACCAATGTATAATTAACAATATTTACTAGGCTATTCGGAATACGAGAATGAAGCCAAGTCTCTGTGACAGCAATAACAAGGTAAAAATTTTGAGCAAGATGAGCAGAAAACAATTCAAAATGACTAAGTAGCGAATTAGCATTAAAGTGCGCAATTTTCAAAATTTTAGATGGTGCTGCAACTGCAGGACTGGGCTCAGTCACGTTTACCGTCGTTGTTGAAGTGAGTCACAGAATGGAATCTAAATCCTCAAGAGAGAGAGAGAGAGAGGTTTTTTTGAGTTTTCCCCCTTAATTATTAACCGATCGGGTTGTTTCGCCTCTCATTTTCTTCAGTTTTTAGTTCTCTACATTTCGCCCTTCGAGACCATCGATATTCCTCCATTTCTTTTCCTTTTAGAAGCAAAAAACCACAAAAAATGCGTTTTTTTTCACTATTTTGCTAATAACAAATTCCTTGAGAAAAATGTCGAGTGGAAAGTATGCAGTTATGATCGGGGTGCGATTCCGCGTCCGATGATACCTGTCGCTATCCATTTGTCACGTTCCGTGTTTCTGCTCAATGTAAAGAAAATTCCTAAGAAGATTTTCATGACAATTTTACATTTTTTAAACAATTTTTAAGAAAAGTTATTGGATCCAATAAATTGGATCAAATAACTTTCCCACCAATGCTATCCCTCATATTACTTTCGCGACCGTATCCGGCGTATAATTCTACGCCGAGCTTATAGTCGCGAGAGTCCAGTTTGATACCGCGAATTAAGCGAACCGCGTAAAAATGCTGACCAGACGTGAGAACGTCTCATGTCACATTTTCTCGCGGTTAACAGGAGATATGGGCAAGCAAAATTTACCCCCGTATTCTGACTGAACTCGCGAGCTCACCAAAATACGGGAGTGGAGTCTTCAGTCTTTTTCGAGTCTTAAAAGCGAGAGCTTCTCTAAGAAAACTCCTTGCCCAGTATCCGCTTAGTAACCTTAAAATCTTTTCTTGTCTCCCTGATTCACAAAAAGCGTCCAGTAGGACGAAAGGATCAAAAGGCACTTGAAAAGTGTGTTGCGTCGCGGTTTCAAATCTGTGCTCGCTAGAATTAATTATGTTTTACGTTTTGCCACGAACTCTATCGCGTCGTGTAGTTATAAGGACATTGTCATAAGAGTGTAGAAATTGTAAGTGTGTGATTGTATGTTCTGAGTGTAGGAGTGAGAGTGACTAGGTTAACAAAGTTATATTCGACGACGAGTCGCGGAAATAACCAATAATTGTGAGTATTTTTGTATCACCCTGTAGCGCGAATACGAGAGGTCTTCCACAGCTGACCGAACGTCTTCACGTTACAGATCCACTATATATTGGCCCATACAAAATAAATACGAATAATATTAGAATAACAAAATTCCTGATTGAAGTCATTTTATAATTCCTGACCCACCAAATTCCTGGTAACGCCCTGTAGAGGACGGACTGGATCTTGCCCACATTAAAAATATTAAACTTAAAATATAAAAACTGCTTGTGCTTCACACAAGTAGAATAACTTGACGCGTTCGCGCCGCTCCGAACGTAACACATTATTATTTTTGTCAAGAAAAAATGTCTATTTACCTGGCCTAGACGTGAAAAAAATGTTCAAGTTATGTCGGCAAACGCGATCAAGTTAATTATGTTCGATCATCATGTTTTCTCTTACGTGGGTGAAATTCTAATGATCCTCAGTTTTATTACCATAGCCACACTCCGCACATGTGGATTCCCATTATTTTTCTTCGTTTATTTACATGTTTTTTATCCCCCGTATTTTCATATTTATTTAATACTTATTTAGTTTCTCTTCAAGAACCAAATGCGTTCTCATATACCATCACGATTATATACTAGTACGCTATCGTCGTCTTCCAATGAGAGAGAAAAAAAAAGAAATGAAAATAAACAATAAAAAACACAACTACCAACGACGCTGTGTGATCTTTCAGTAATTACTAGCGTTTATCAATGTTAATATTAGTTTTGTTTGAATCATTTTATCCTTTCATTGTGTGTGTATGATTTTTTCTACATCTTTTTATCAGTATCATGCGCGAACTACAATTTTAATTTAAAAAATATATATTTAAGCATAATGTTAATAAAAAAGAAACAAAAAAACCTACTTCCAAATTTGTTCATCAACAATGTCTTCGACCGCGGCCCAGCAATACCCGAACTTTTGGTCGTGGACGAATCCTCTCAAAGTTATCAACAGGTGGTCTTCCTTTAGCGTCCCTGCAATAAATAAAAAACAAATTTTATTATCATCTTTATAAAAAAATTCAATAATCGATAATAATTCAATAATAAATTCTACACTTACATCTTTTCAGGTCATGCGACCACTCTGATTCGTACTGACAATACATATTCTTTCAATCTTTAACAATGCCGCTCTTGACTGCTGCACTCGTCAAATGCTGTTTTCGGAGTAACAGGTAACTAACAATTGTTGCGTTGGCATTGTGAACAAATGAAAATCGATCACGAAATTCATTTGTCTCGTACACCACGAATAGATATCCCTGTGTGACAAATGAAAAACAAATGAAGGTAAATATGTTGAATCACGGCTCCAGCTCCAAACTGCTCCAATGTTTTTTGAGCATTCGTTATCATTAAAAAATGATATCCCATGTAATATTAAGGAGGGGGAAAACCTTCAACGTCCTAAAAAAATTTTAAAAAAATTTAAAAAAAAAATGAAAAGATAATCATAAAAACATTACACACATTTCAATCACTGTCGCAATTGGTGTCGTCGAAGAAATCTTTGATTGCCGCTAATATCGCATGCATACGCTCTGTATGATTAGGAATTTTCCGGCGAAACAAGAATTCCGCAATGTAGCCACTCATAAAATATTTACGACGACCGTACTTTGGAATGGCTGAACGGGCGTCGCGCCATGTACGTTCAATGTTCTGGGTGAACGCACCAGAATTGGAATCAACAAAATTTATGGAATGGTTAACGGTCAAATGTTTATATCCTGAAAACAATAATTCAAAAAATTATACACAACACACCAACTAAACACACAACACTTAGCTCAACGATCCAACCAACCTCTGTGTCAAGACAATTGGATGCCTTCCAACAATCAGACATTATTGTTGTCCCAGGGACGATTCTTTTTTTTTATTATATTAAGTAATGTCTCCGCATTTCGATTTGGCACTAATTCCATAAACACATTTTTGGAGTCACGCTTTATTCCACCGAACACCCACTCCTCATCGATAATACGACCCCGATTGTATTTACGTTTACCAAATTGCGCCTCATCAATTTCTACAATTTTGTTTGGGCCGCCAATCTGAGGTGGTGAATTACGAAGGAACCAGTGTTCTAATACTTCTCGAATAAAGTTTGTCCAATCACATACCGTGTGGGAACCCATTTTGAGCTCGTTAATAATAAAAATCTCATGTGGTGGATTCAAAAGCATGTAATACGCAATGAACATACAGCACTTTTCTGGTGCTAAATTACTATTATGCAGCCACGTTTTAGTGCGCAAAGATTGCTTAAAATTGCATTTTTCACGAACTACTTTTTTCCCAATTCGTTGTTCATGTCTTCTTTGACATCGCCACATAAGACTTGACGTATGGAGTGTTGCAGGATTCCCGCAATTTGTACAGATCACTTCGCGTTTCAAAACTCCGTGATCTCGTAAGAAACTAATACTTTCTTCTCGCGTTCAAAATTTAAGAATAGCATCAGTAAGCGAAATGATACAACCGTCACAAGTCATTGTTATTGAATAAATATGGCGTTTTCTTTTGTTTTCGATGAGCATCTGACAGAGTGATAATTATTTCAACGGTCTCGAGGTCTCGACGTGTTACGAACATTTCATTTGTATATTTTTTAAATCAAATCAATAGTTTTTTAATCAAAATGATTGTGGTGACAGGTCAACGTGACGGAAGTCTGAGATTCCTTCACGAAGGCCACGTGTATCATAGAGACCATCGGTATGAACGGTGCGAAAAAAAATATATTTGATCGCTACGAACGGCGTCATTGGCGTGCAAAGCACGCTGCGAAATAACATCAGACGGGAACGTGGTCGTTAGTGGTGTTCACAATCACATGCCTCGAAATCTGGAGGACGATGTCCGAATGGATGCACTGAGGGAAGACCTGAAGAGACAAGCCCCTTTGACTACGGATACTCCAGTTTGTTGATCCCCGTTTCATTTGGTTGCACAGAAAAAAAACTACCCAAAAAAGTACAAAATTATTAAAAGATTGGCAAGATCGAGAATGATGTCACAACCGACGTAAAATTTTGCTAATTTTTAACATTTAATATAAAGTTAGGACTCAAGGCTTTTCCTTCAAGAAAAGCATCATAGCCGATACTACGCAGCAACCTTTGACCTGCTGGGCCATAATTCCGGCACGTGTCGCACGCGACGACCCAAACGCTCTTGTTTACCCCACACTCATAAACATCTTACCCAGCTTCAAGAGTTACAGCCATAGAAACTATACCATTATCACTAAGACACTGACCAATTCTATTTCTCTAAATTAGGTCAACAAAACAAGATCATAAAAACCTCCCATCTTGCCAAAATCAATTCCCCACCAATTTCCCTAAATTCGCCCTATAAAAGTTGTGATTTTTCATCGCGCTTTGCATTTCGTTCCGTACCTAGAGTCGCGTCTATACTGTTAGCAGTAGTTCGATTTGTCATTCGGTTAGCCGTCTTATAATTAATCTCTGCCCAAACCTCGAATCTTCCGTAGAAGAGTACGAGTAAAGTCCAGCAGTCGAAGTAATAAAGTCTTTTATTCAAATAAGGACTTAGAATATTTTCGATCATCTAATAAAACTCACCAAAGAATAAGTATCTCTCTACAGACCAAAGAATACGAAAGACACCTCTCCGGTAAAGTACAAATTATATTACATACCAAGTTGTATTCAACTATTGTATTTAACTAATATTTTGATTCAACGAATGTATAAAGAGTCTTAGGATCTCTTTATCCATTCTCATTGTATTTTCACTAACATTATCGTTATATTAAAGAGTGCTTAAACATACAAAATCTCTTAATTCTTCACCGATAACCATTCCTTCCTCAAGTCGCAACTAAGATAAAGCAAGACTTCTCGAGGTCTATCGGCGTGCGCCCACGACACTTTTAGGAGTATATCTATAAAAACGCACTGCGTATTAAACTGCAGGGAAAAGCTTATGGGACATAACGTTTACCGCTCGACGTTCAAACACCCAATCTTTTCCTTCACGCCTCTCCGGACGTGACAGATAAAAATTTGGTGCCAGCGGTGGGATAACTATTGATGTTAATAATATCAATAGTACGCTGAGAGCCCATTCTTAGATGCCATTTGAGAAAAGAAATTTTTAATCACTTAATATTAATCTAACAAAAATCTTAACATACTAAATCAAGATGGCAGAGCGAGAACTCGCAAATCTGACCCACCATCAAGCTATTACGGATGCTATGCTCACAAGCATGGGCGAGTGTATGGCATTACAACAGGCATTGATTCATGTACCCAATTTTAATGGCAAAAATATGCCCCTTAAATCATTTATTGAAGACGTGGAAAACGGTTTAACATTTGTGCCCGAAGGCCTTAAAGATTCATTTTTCGAAGGAGTTTGCTCCAAACTTAAAGAAACAGCTCGCGACGCGGTTGCTGATAAAAGAATAAATTCAATCGAAGATTTATCGAAAGCTTTAAAAGAATATTTTTCACCCGAGAAGTCATACCCATATTACTGTGCTGAAATTCAAGCCGTCAGATTAAGACGAGATGAAAGTGTTTTGGATTATTACACGTGAATAAAAAGATTGAGAACAAGCGCAATCGCCGCTTTAAAAGATAAATTGACAGAAGTAGAAGCAAATCAAATGCTACCCATGCTCGACGGAGTAGCCCTAGAGTCATTTAAGAGAGGCTTATCTGATGATTCATTATACGCCATCAGCGTTCAAGATCCTCAGACTCTCGAAGACGCTCTTAAAGTCGTTCAACGCATCGAAAGAGATATGCAAGGAGCCAATGCTCGAAATTCAAATTCTTTGAGATTTACCCAAACTGAACAAAATCGATCACCTCAAAATAATAATAATGATAACGAGTATCGTCGAGTATCTTTCCAAGATCGAGAAAACAATTTCAATAATAGAAACCCAAATTTTCGAAGATTGTTGCGCCGTGATACGACCCCACCTCGCGAACAGAGACCTGCACGTGAAAATATTCCAACTCGAAGATTTCCAAATGGGAATCCACCACAAAGAAACTTTTACGGTTATCCACCAAATAATTTTTATGGACCGTCATTTTATCCTCCTACTCCTTACGGTCCGCCTATGTACCCTCAGTACAATGAATATTCACATTTTCAACCATCATACCCAATGTATCAAAATCCTTTTTACAAACGTGAAAATCCATTTCAATCGATGAGACCAATATCTCCCCGACCTAATAACACTTCAGATCATTTAAACTCTCAAGACGCCCGCCGAACGGACGCATCGACGAGCGATTCTCAAAACCAGCGTCCTACAGCTGTGAAATTCCTCACAACAGGAGATATGTTAGATGGGCCAGTGGAGAAGGTCGCTCCCCAATAATCACTTTACGAGCCCCAGAACTCGAAAAGAGCTTCGGACGTTTCCTAATAGATACGGGAGCCGACATAAATATAATTAAATTACAAGCGTTAAAACGCAGATGCATAATAGCGACACATGATTTTCTGAATCTATCAGGTATAACACCAGACAAAATTTCCACTTTGGGTTCCACAGAGTTGACTTTATTTGATAAACCAGCAAAATTTCAAGTGCTTGACGAGAACACTATCATTTCCGCTGACGGAATAATAGGCATCGAATGTCTTTTAAACGAAAAAGTAGAAATATCTTTCCACCATAACACTTTAGTCACTACCTCGAAACCGATAAACCCTATTCCATTTGAAAATACTCCGGAAGAAACAAGTCAAAATTCCGATAATGCATGCAACATAGAACGGGAAGAAGAAGGAACATCTTTTGTTCTAAGGGCTCGCACCCGCATGAAAGTTCCCATTAAGATATCTAACTCAAATTTAAAAACGGGTTATCTCCCGCGAATCCAAACCCCAGAAAACATATTTATGGGAAATGCAATAGTCACAAACAATAACGGAATATGTTACATCTATGCAATAAATTCCTATGAGGAGGACGCCCAAGTTGACGTACCCCCACAACATCTAGAACCATTTGAATATTATGATGACTCAGAAGATTTCTTTGAACCTGAAAGCGATGGTAGTGCATGCGAATTTCCAATTGACAGAGATCAACGAATACGAGAAAGCCTCCGTTTAGATCATTTAAATTCAGAAGAAAAACAACAAGTTCTCGACTTGATAAAAGAATATCCACATCTGTTTCATCTGCCGGGCGATAAGCTACCCACCACGACAGAGATAAAACACTCTATACCCACGACAGACGAACTACCCGTTACTATACGACAATATCGTTTTCCACCCGCTCATAAAGACGAAATAAATAAACAGGTTAACAAGTTGTTAGAAAATAACGTAATCGTAAATTCAGCTTCTCCTTATAACTCACCTTTATGGATTGTACCTAAGAAGCCAGATTCAAAAGGAAACAAACGATGGAGAATGGTGATAGACTTTCGAGAATTAAATTCAAAAACTATAAGCGATGCTTACCCATTACCCAATGTTACTGAAATTCTCGACAGACTCGGTGGAGCAAAATATTTTTCGACTTTTGATTTAGCCAGCGGATTCCATCAAATTGAAATGGATCCCAAAGACAGACAAAAGACTGCCTTCAGCACTCCTAACGGGGATTACGAATACGCAAGAATGCCATTTGGTCTTAAAAATGCCCCAGCCACCTTTCAACGACTAATGGATAGAGTTCTTCTTGGATTACAAGATAGTGAATTGTTTGTATACCTTGATGATATTGTTCTTTTTGCTACTTCTTTAGAAGAACATGGAACGAAGGTTAGAAGACTTTTTGATAAACTCAGTAACGCTAAATTGTCTCTTCAACCAGATAAATGTGAATTCCTGAACACCGAAGTGATTTATCTCGGGCATATAATCAGTGACGGAGGAGTACGCCCTGACCCTAAAAAGACAGAGGCCGTAAATAATTTCCCGATACCCAAGACAGTTACGAACGTTCGACAATTTCTCGGTTTGGCCGGATATTATAGAAGATTCATAGAAAATTTTTCTGAACAAGCAAAACCCTTGAGTGATTTATTAAAAAAAAATGTCGAATTTAAATGGGGACCCGAACAACAAAAGGGATTTGACTATTTGAAGAAAGCATTGTGCTCTTCCCCCATATTGCAATATCCGAATTTTGAAGAACCCTTTATATTAACTACCGACGCGTCAAATTACGCTATCGGAGCAGTTTTGAGCCAACGAAAAATAGGAGAAGATAAGCCAATCGCTTATCTGTCAAGAGTATTGAATTCGGCTGAACAAAATTATAGTACAACGGAAAAAGAAAATGTCTCGCGATAGTATACGCGATATTACATTTCAGACCTTATTTATACGGATGACATTTTACACTTGTTAGCGACCATGAACCCTTGAGATGGATTGACTCAGTAAAATTACCTGTTCAAAGATTAATCCGTTGGAGAATACGATTACGCGAATATGAATATACGTTCGTTTATAAACCTGGACGGTTTAACTCAAATGCGGATGCACTTTCACGAAACCCCATAGTTACAAACGCCACAATGTTACCAATATCATCTGCCGCAAAGAAAACCACAGCTGCAGTTCCTCGCAAAGCTACCGCCCTAAACCCTATAATTAAGCGTGGACGACCATTGGGCAGTAAAAACAAACCCTTGGATACAGTACTCGGAGTATCAAACCTACCTGGGAATACAATTGCCGAAAGAGTAAGAAACCGAAAAATTATTAGTAAACATCCCCCTGTAGTGCCAGTAAGAGTACCACGAACTCATACTAGAGCTCCGATAACAAGCTCTTCGTTCCATGCGAACCGCTTGCGTTCGCATGGAATGCATGCGAAAGCGAATGCAGGAAGCGAGTTCGTACCATGAGAAATATATTACGTGATTATAGCTAAGCAAAAAAACTCGCCAAGTACTTCGGCCGAAATTTTTTTTTTTCAATTAAATTTTTTTCGTTTGAAATTTTTTTTTTCCAGTTGTTTCTCATTCCGATTTTTTTTTCTGGACTCTGTTCTTCTGACCTATTTTTATTGTGACTTTTTTCAATGCCCAACTATTTTTTGCTTTGTTTTTAATACTCCATCCTCAAGCTACAATGAAACACTTGTCTTATTATTGATATTATAAACTTTAGTGCTGAAGGTAAATCATTTTCGATCTTGCCAATTTTTTGAGAATTTTGTACTTTTTTGGGTAGTTTTTTTTTGTGAAAACAAATGGAAACGGGGGTCAACAAATGTACTTGTCCAAGGTTTTTTTCCCCGTCGAGGGGATTTTTTGCCCGGATATCATTTCTTTTTTCTGAACCTTTCACTTTCATCAATAAATTTTCGCATTTATGGTCCGCCATATTGGATCTGCCATTTTGAATTCCGAAATTTTGGGTGCAGATTTGTATTCGGCGACCCCGAATCCCCCGAGTACCAACTTTTGCTTTCATATCAAACGAATTTCGCAGTTATCGCTCGCCATATAGTATCCACCATCTTGAGTTTCCACATTTTGATAGTAGATTTGTAATCAGCGAACCCTAAAACCCCGGAGTACCAACTTTCGCTTCCATCAAAAAACGTTTCAATTTATGGTCCGCCATTTTGAATTTCGAAATTTTGGATGCAGATTTTTAATCGGTGAACCCGAAAACCCCCGCGTACCAACTTTCGCTTTTCTTAAACGATTTTCGCAGTTATTGTTCGCCATATCGTATCCGCCATCATGAATTTCGAAATTTTGGGTGCAGATTTGTAATCAGCGACCCCGAAAACCCCCGAGTACCATGTTTTGCTTTCTTCCAACAATTTTTGCATTTGTAGTCCGCCATATTGGATCCGCCATCTTGAATTTCTAAATTTTGTGTGCAGGTTTGTAATCAGCGACCCCGAAAACCCCCGAGTACAAAGTTTTGAGGTAATTGCAAGTATGGAAAAATGTGTGCTTCAAAGGGTCAAATTGATAATTATTTTCACGTGAATTATTCCGGCTCTACCGTCTGTCAACAGTTTGATACGAATTTGCGACTTTGACGTACAAATTAGTTCAAATTTTGTCCACGACGGATCCACGAGATGTCCGCAAAAAATACGCTGTTTACACGTCTGACGTCTCGCACTTTAAACTGTCAAAACTACCGTCAAATAAAACAGCTGACACATTAGCGAAATAGATCGGAATATGTCGTCAGTCGCGACCAATCAGAAACCCGATGGCATCAAAATGCCTTTCGTTGTGTCGTATACAGACACGTCAAACTTCCAATGTGTTGGTATTTTTAGCATAATCTTGAGCCTGTGCAAAGTTTTTTCTCAGCAAATACGGCATCAATCGTGTTGATTTAAGGCTCAATCGAAAGATTTTTCTATAATTAGTCTCCAGTTCAATTTTCAAGTCATCGTCTGTCTCCTGAGCTTCGTAATTCGAGAAAATGACTTTCAGTTTTTACCCCCACCACCGAAATTTACTTTATTCAGAGATAATATACTCCGGCGAGCCTCGGGCCAGCAGACGACAGACAGAGCTGTCAAATGTACTTGTCCCGAGACTCTACCGAGTCTCTTGATACAGTAGGACCATTACCCGAAACTCCGAACGGAAATCGACATATCTTAACTGTCCAAGATAACTTGACAAAATATTGTATCGCCGTTCCGGTTCCGAATATAAAAGCCGAGACAATAGCCGAAGCTCTAGCTCGGAATGTAATAGTTCAATTTGGTAGTCCAAGAATTATATTAAGCGATCAAGGGAGATCATTTGTTGGAAAGGTATTTAATAACCTTGCAAAAATATTCAAAATAAAACATCTAACGACTTCTAGTTACCACCCCCAAACTAATGGATCATTGGAAAGAAGTCATATCGTTTTGGCGGAATTTATTAAACATTACGTCGACAAATACGAAGATTGGGACAAACTCGTCCCTTTTGCCATGTTTTCATATAACACGTCCGTTCACGAATCTACAAAATTTACACCGTTTGAATTGATATACGGCAAGCCCGCTCGAACGCCTAGCGCTTTTTCTCTTTCCGATAAAACCGAAACTTACGGTGATTACTTGTGCGACCTCACTTCTCGCCTTGACGAGATGCGCCAACTCGCTTCAAGATCCCTGATTAATTCAAAACACCGCTCTAAGCGATATTACGATAAAAAGGTCCACCTAGAAGATTTTAGACCCGGAGACATGGTATATGCAATAAAGGAACCAAAAAGAGGCAAATTCGATAGTTGTTACGTAGGACCCTATCAAATTACCGAGATACTTGACAAACACAACGCTATATTGGAAACAACAGACGGAAAACGTATTTTAAAACATTTGGATAAACTGAAATTACACAAAGCGAGAGCCAAGCCTAGTAATTCGACTCTCCGCTGAAAGAAAAAAAAGGGACTTCACTGATATCCCAAGAACCAATAAATTAGAGAGAGACGGAACTGCAGTCAGAAAATAGAGACGTTGAACCCAAGCTAAACGTTACATTTAGCGGAACTCGTGCGACATGCAGTCCAGATATGCCCAAACTATGTCCACACGGGTCAAAACCCACACGAACTCACACACGAAGAACGAAGCCATCGATTTCGGTTTTCCTACTCTGGACCAAGCAATAGTGTCCGATGGAAAAATCATAAACCCCTTACTCATATCTTAATTACACTCCCACCAAAAGGCTAATCGTCTATATAAACTAATGAAAATTCGACCAACTATACAGTCGCATCGAAATTTTTCTCAACGTCACTGTGCCCGTCAAAGTAAAGAAATAAGTTTTATTTTCCTCCTCTCTCCACCCATTTTTTTTTAAAGTGAATCAAACCACATTTCTATAATCATTCAATAACTAAACGAAAAAGAGTGTTTAGTGGTGACCAAGGAAAGCGCAACGAATAGACTCCACTTCATTATTTCTTCAGTATAAAACCCAAATACAGGTAAGATTTTTCATTTTTATTTTTTTATCGGTAAATTCATAATAACATTTCAAACAATCCCAAAATAGAAGAAAATATATATACTAAACTCAATTAAATCACCCAATCAAAATATAGAAGGCATTACCGAAAGTGAACTTAAAATTTGGCATGAATTAGAAACACAGGATTTGTTGTACGGAATTCCTGGCATTAGAGTACCTGGTAGGAATCACGGATTTTACAGAAGCCTTATTAACGCCAGATGTGCTAAAATAGTTTCAAACCAGTTGCCATGGCACGTGAATGATTATACAAGAAATTTTTGCGAAGATTGCTACCTTGAAATTTCTGTTGACGCACAAAATCTTATGTGCTCTCAAATCACGGAAAAACATCAATTAATACCGGGCCCTTACCGCACAACCAGTTGCGCCATTTGTGGACAAAAATTAATAAGAGCACAATCTCCATACAATTGTGACGACTGTAAATTA
>JACEOJ010003568.1:0-10015 GCA_013761285.1 Campoletis sonorensis | reverse complement strand
AGCACTGCTTTAGAGCCCGTTATAGGAAGACCCAATGCTTCTAATCTTTGTCTCAGCTCGTCAATTTTCATCTTCTCTAAATTTTCCTTTTTTTTTTTACTTTTGATTCAAACTTCTCGCGACTTGTTTACAATTATTCAAAAGTTCAAATAATTCGACAAATATTTTTGCCTAATCCCGGACGAGCTCTCAAAATTGTCGGATTGACAAATAAAATGGGAAGGCAGTAATCAAATTATGAAGAACTTTATTTAATGAAGTTAGAGAAATAAGTAGGAAAAACAGAAAATAAACTATTAACATTCTAACTTTGGATCTTCCTGAAAGACTGCTCCTTTTTTTCATCCGCTCGTTCTAATGTTTTTTCCATAGCTCGTTGGATCGTGTAAAAAGTGAAAAGACGTTATTCTTCTTATGTTATATAAATCCTACATGTATCTATAATGAAAAAATGTTTTTTTAAATACATTTTAAATTGGGAACTGCGACTTGCCCCTCCCCCCTTCCCAGGTTGGATATCGCCTTTGAAGCACTGTCTTTCTTGCAGTAGCTATCACCAACAATCATCAATATTGTCATTATTATATATATTATATATGTTGCAATGATTTCTTTTTTTTTTGTCTCAATTGAGTTTGACAATTTTTGAGAACATTTTTATGAAGGTCAAAAGGTGATTCGCAGTAAAGAAAAACTAAAACAAATTTAGTAACTGAAAAGTGTTTTCATTTCAAAGTGATATCAAGAAAAAAAATGAGTCGTCATTTTCCAACTGAGGTTGCGCTTTTTTAATAGTTGGCGTTCTTTTTTTACTTTTTTAGAGTATTTTTCCGCGGATTTCCCTTTTTTTTTGGAAAGGGCGATATTTATCAACATTTTAATGATGGAGAAATTTTCATTCAAAGTAATATAAAGAAAATAAAGTTGTAATTTTCCAACTGAGGTTGTGATTTTTTAATACTTGGCGTTTGTTTTTTAATAAAACAAAATATATATATATATTCTGTGACGTAACTTTTGGCCACGTCACTCGTACGAATGGTTGTCGACCAGTGGACCGGGTTTACGGTCCATCGTCGGTCGCCACTCGTCGCTATTCCGGCTGGTGCCCACTCGGAGACTCACCTGGCGTAGCTATAATTACATTTATTTCTTTTATTTTATTAATTTTAAGCGCCAATTTGTTTATTTACGTTTTATTGTGACGAACCCCGCTCGAGTCGAGAAATACCGTAGCCGTTCGCGAATTAATTAATTTAATTTTAAGTTATTATTACGATTGACTGCCTTTTGAGATACCGAGAAACCAACTGCCTTTTTCCGTTCCCTTCTTTAATTGCCTTGGAGTTATTCCGTATCTCGCGCGGCCACAGCATCGCTCGTTTCTTGCGAGGAAACACTTGTGCCTTTTGCCTTGTTTTGCCGCTTCGTTCTTTGGCCGGTTTTCGGCCCCGTCACAACGTTCAAGCCGAGTTCATCGTGGCTTGCTGGTGGACGGCCGGAGGACCACGCTGGTAATGTGGCCATTCGTTGATGCCCCCCGTGGCCTCCTCACCGTGGCAACCTAGAGTTGCACCGTCCATGGCCGTACCCTCTGATGTCACGGTCCGGTCACCCGGCGCCTCGTTCAGGTGGGATTCGGGATTGCTCTAGGGGCGGAGGTGATGTTTTGCCTGGTGGCGTGTGGGCTCACCGCGGCTCGTACTGATCCACGAGTCGCGAGGAGGGCCTCCCCTCCGTCCCGTCATGAACGTCGCCCGGATCCCCAAGAGGAAGACATCAGGAGTACGGCCCGAAACGTTGGGGCTGGGAATTGGACGAGGGACGATCGGCGGTGAAACGAAGAAATTAATTAATTGAGTCGCGTGTCGTCGATCCGATCAATCGGCGTCGCGCGACCTTCAAATTTGCCGCGTAACACACGCGTCGCGCCGACAGCCTAGTTCGCGCCTAGAGCGTGCTAGCGCTGCCTCGCATGGGACTTGCGGTGGTGGGGGTAGCGCGAGGACGGGAGACGAGTGATTTGCGAGCTGCGCAAATTGAGTCTTCGTGTGACACCGGACCGAAGTGGTGACAATCCTTTTGCTGCCTAATTGCCTTTATTTCGTTCTGCCTTGGTCTTCACTTCTACCGCTGCCATTATTGCCTTGCTGCCTTTCAACATCATTGCCTTGCTGCCTTCTTTTCGACGTCTTTCCTTGCCGCCATCATCTACAAGACATCAAGTTTCTCGGTAAGCCCGTTCCATCTCTTCCGATCACGATTCGATCGTTCCTTCGATGTTTAATTTCGTTTTGCTTTCGCGATGTGCGATATTTAGTTTAATTATGAGAGGAAAGCGGGTTGACACTTTTTAGGGCGTACGGCCAACCGTCCCCGGTCTTCCCTCTCGTATTGTTAGAGTTCTTTTGTTTTTGGCATTAATCGAAGGCGACGATCGTTTCGTGACCACGCTACGTCTCAGGCCAATTTTCGTGTGTCATTTTGTTCGCGTCATTTTCACGGATTTATTCCGATTCATAAAAATCGTGTTAGTTTAATTAATAAACCAGTTCGATCTCGATTCCCTTTTGCCAATTTTTAGTGCGGTTCCCGATTGTCGAGATATATTTTATTTGCTCGCGTGTGCCTTTGTCCACGCTCGGGAAGCCGCTTTGCCGCGTGGCCTCGAGAGCCAGCTCGCGCGCGTTTGTTATTGTTCCGTCTCTCTCGCTCTCGCCACTTGGCCGCGAAGGCTACGGCGAGGCGTATAGCCCTTGTTTTTGTACGGATGGTCGTCGGTGTTTCGAGGACTCGAGCTCGGTTCGCGTATTATTATTTTGTGTTCGGACTTGTTGTGCTATTTCGTGTATTCTTTTGATCTCTTAAATTATTGTAACGTATTACGCAATTCGTGGTAATGCCTTCGACCGGCTATCTTCACCGCGGCTGACGATATTTAATTATGTTTGATTTTGTTGCCTTGTTACTTCGCTTTCTTTTGCCTTTCGAGACCATACAATTATTGCCTCGCGATAGGGAGAATTACCTTTTGCCTTTCGACGTATTCTGCACTGCTTACCTTAGTCCCGGCGATCTGTTAGCCTGATGACGTATTGCCTTTGCCTTTCGGCGGCTGCGTCACAAGCGAGTCAGTCACCGAGCCACAGTCAGAACGACGTTCGATTTAGTTACCTTCGCAAATTATCTTTTGTCTTTAGGGCGAAGTCGTTTTCGGACTTACCCGTTGTTCATTTATGGTCTCGAATACCGGGGATGGCTGCCTTGGTAACGACTGATCTGGTGTGTTGACGTATTACCTTTGGCCTTACCTTGTTGGCCGTTGCGTCGGACACCGTGCGATCGTCGTTATTGCAGCCCCGATATTTTCCTTTTGTCTCATTTATTGCATCGTCAGGCGTGGTATCGGTCGATGTTATTGCTCGCGAAATTCTTATTATCTTTTGTACCGGGTCGGCGATAGACCGCCCCGATTTTATTATTAAAACCGCTTTGTAAAATTTCATTTCAATCATTCTCAATAAATTCTGATTGTTAAACCTTATTTCGTGGTTTCGCGTAACTTGATTTTGTTTCGTCATCTTTGTTACTCGCTCCCTTAAAGAATCACCCCCTCTACCTTTTGAATCTCAGTTGAGCTGAGTAGTCGGACCGCCTCGGTCATCATCGTCGTTCGCATGTCCCGGCCAAATTACATCAGCGAGGGTGGCGAATAAAAATCGGCTCTGGCCGGTGGTACTTCGTACCTGGCGCCCAGCCACTCTCGCGGCCGAGGGACATGCGAGGGGTGATATGAGCCGAGAAGGGACCCGATGGACCCTTCTGGGAAAATCGACGTTACAATTCATAACAAAAATCTTCTCAAAAATTGTCAAACTCCATTGAGACAAAAAAAAATGAAATCATTGCAACATAGCCAAGAATTCATAAATGAGTGGCCAAATTTCACGAAGAAGGATTCCAGCATGAATTTCCCGAATGTCAATATTTCAAAGGCTCTGCAAAAACAATGCAAAAACTTGGCGTGCATGGTTAAGTAAAGAAGCCCGGGAAGATAAAGAGTCCATGTAAAAGAGAGGCCGACAAAACGAAACAACTGCCTAATATAGAATTTTCATTTTGTTTTTTTTTTTTATCTCAAAAATCGAAATCTTTTCAATTCAAATCTTGTCAAGACTATGATTGATTTTTGGACTTTATGAAATAAAAATTCAGTTTTTTTGGTGGGACGACCCGCTTTGGCCGACGGTTCCGCTTTGCCTGGTTCTCCAGAATTCGAAAAATGATTATTAATTACGCAAACAGAAGAAATTTTCGGCCAATATGGAAATATCGTCGCGGAAAGAGAACAGAGTAAACATCGAACTTTTAGGACGAGCCCCAGATAGGTGCCTAAAAAGTATAGGATGGAAGTCTCCAATATAGAAAACTTCAATAAGATTTCGGATATGCTCCTTTTTTTCTAATACCTGACGTCATGCTGCTACTTTGCGCGTGCACATGGAGACTTCTAATAAGAACAATGAGGCAGCTCTTCGCCGAACTTTTTTACTTAACCATGCACGCCAAGTTTTTGCATTGTTTTTGCAGAGCCTTTGAAATATTGACATTCGGGAAATTCATGCTGGAATCCTTCTTCGTGAAATTTGGCCACTCATTTATGAATTCTGGACTATGTTGCAATGATTTCATTTTTTTTGTCTCAATGGAGTTTGACAATTTTTGAGAAGATTTTTGTTATGAAGGCCAAAAGATGGTTCGCACTAAAGAAAAACTTTCCAACTGAGGTTGCGATTTTTTAATACTTGGCGTATTTTTTTACTTTTATAAAGTATTTTTCCACGGATTTCACTTCTTTTTGGAATGCAGAATATTGTCACGGTAGCACCTTGTATATTATCCTTTTTTCAAACTCTTTCCCACATTCGTACCTGATACCACACATCCGTTCTCACACTCGAAACTCCTAGCTCAGCATCCTAATCTTATCACTGCGTTCCTCAGCATCTCTTTGTCCCACGAGCCCTAACTTCTCCTCCGCTTCATCTCCCCACTACCACTTCACCAAATCATTCTCCTTTATTCTAATCCATGACTCCTCAGTTCTTCACCATTTTCCGAACCACAAACTCCTCGTGCACTCCCTTACTAATTATCAAGCTATAAATATACTCAATCTTAAAATCATTCTTTGTCTTATTATCATTATTCAAACCCGCTCGTAACAAGTGGTGTCAGAATCGGGATTTCAAACACCGCACGCACGCGAAAAACCGAAAACCGCGAAAAATCAAAAAAAAAAAAAGTGAAAATTCAAACAGAGAATAGTGAAAAGTGAAAAAAAAGACGAAGATCAGTGAAAAAAAAAGTGAAAAACAGAGCAAACAAAAAAAAAGAAAATTTCAACGACGAACAGTGAAAATTTTTTTTTTCCTACAACAAACAGTAAAAATACAAGGAAAAACAGAGAGCGAAGTGAAATAAAACAGGAAAAATAACAAAAGGAAAAACCAACATCAAATTCGTCAAAAGAGGGAACAATAAAAGAAAAGAGAAGAAAGGAAGGACGATCAATTTAATTCAAAAAAAAAAAGAAACCATTAAATGCAAATAAAAATCTGGATACTCCTAGCAATGTAAGTACCAATTACGCACTTAAATTTAGAATTTAACAAGGAATTGCCCATAGAAGTGAGGAGAGTCGACAAAGTCGCTCACTCACACACACATAACACGCGAAAGCACGTGCGACGCATGAGCGGATACCGCTGGCCTTGTCGCACCAACACGGCTCCCCATCTGCGTACGTAAAGAGCGACAAAGACGCTCGATATTCTTATTCCTCTTTATTCTTTCTTTCTTCGCACGCCTTGCATGCACAGAACGAAAATATATAGTAATACGCGCTCCTTGTGCTTCCTTCGCGACGAATATATACATAGATATACGCGCTCTTTTACACCGAAAATATATATTTTGACACTTTCGCGCTTCACGCGACAAATTCAAGTAATAGCGAATTTTTCCGAACATTTAATATCTCCCGTTCGAGACAAACCGAATTTTTTTTTCTTTCAAAAAAAAAAAAGAAGCCAACAACAACAAAAATAAAAATGAAATAATTTTCGGTCGACGAGTTGAATTTTTGAGAAAATTCGAACATGTTAATAAAAAAAAAAAATAGAAATTTTTTTTTGTGCTCTTTTCACAGCCCACCACAAAAAAAAAAACACACGAAAACCGAAAAAATTTTAAATCTTGCAAATTTTGATCCCATACTCGCTTACATTATTTCCCTCGAATTTAAAAGGAATTTAACGATTTGAACAAAAAAAAAACTTTATTTGAAAAAAATTTTTGCTTTTTGCGAAATTTCCCCTTTTTACAAAAAAAAAAAAAAACAACGAACCCGTTTTAAGAACCAATTGCAAATACGAATAAAATATTAACAAATAATCCGAATAAATAAAAAAAACAACAACAACAAAAAAAAGCACGAAATAATTTCTTTTTTTTTTAATTTTACTCTTCCAGTAGATTAATTTCGTTTTCCCCAGACTATATTGAAAAAAAAACAACGAACAGAACTAGAATACAAAAAAAAAAGGAAAAAACACAGAACCCAAAATAGAGCCAACACGACCGCCCCGACGCACCAGTACGCGTCAGAATAATACACCCTCATTCTTTTATTTACCTGAAAAAATGGAGGGAGTTGGCATGACTTTCCGTGACATTTACGGACTCATCCCAACTTTCGACGGAAAAAACATCCCTGTAGATCACTTTATCGGCGCTTGTAAACGAGCTGCAAAATTAATTCCCGAAGCCCAGCTTCCGCAATTTCTCGTAATTATACAATATAAATTAACAGGATTCGCCCAAGATTTGGCAGAAACAAAAAATTACACAACTCTCGATGAATTTTATCGAGATCTCAAAGAAAGTTTCGGTGCCACTATCGAATTATTAGACTTAGAATTAGAACTCAAGGCTATTTCCCAAAATTTCAATGAAACGGTCGGAGAATACGCGACGCGAGCTCGAATAATTTTAAAGCGAATAACAGAACGATTAAACGAATGTTACAACAGAGCTGACGAACAAGTATATTTAAACAAAAGAATAGAAGAAGTCCAAAAATCAGTAACCAGAGCCTTCATCAGAGGACTCTTTGATAAAATCGCAGTAAATTTAAACCAGCAAAACCTCAGAGATTTTGACACAGCAGTCAGAGAAGCAATTCACGTAGAACAGGAACTTCGACACCGCGAATCAGTAAATCATAGTAGAATATCTAATGAACACACTCTAACACAACCAATAGAAACAGCTAGAGTTCAATTTGCTGAAACCAGAAACCAACACACAGATGTATTTTGCGAACTTCACCAATCAGGAAGTCACTCCACAGGAAATTGTCACACACTCAGAGAACTGAGAAAAAAAATGAACCGAAATTTTAGAAGCCAATCCCCTTTCGACAACAGATTCGATAATCACCAAAGCAGGTATCGCAGCGAATCGCGCGGCCCGCAACATTACGGATATCGCAATAACTCACGAGAGCGATATCAAAACAACCACAGAAACCGAAATTACCAGAACCGATACCCGCAAAATAACTATAATAGACAAAGAGACAATCCAAATCAAAACAACTACCACAGAAATAACCAAAACAATGATCAAAACAACTCCCGTAACAGGGACGATTCACAAAATCGAGACAAAAATAGCAGATGGAACGATTTTTACGACATACAACCCGGTAGTTCTCGAAACAACCGCGATAATTCCCAAAACAGATTTCGCGAAAATTCAAACAACCGAAGACCGAACAACGACGACAAAATAGATGCACTTCAAACACAAATTCAACAACTTACGAAAATTGTAACAGAAATCGCGCAAAAAAACGCGATGGCGACTCCGCGGGACCGCGCGACCGGGAGCACATCGCAAGAGCGCACAACTTCAAGCCATTAGACGCGGAAACGCAAATCATTAAAAAAGCAAGGATTTCGATGGGAAAAACAAAAACACAATCACCACCAACCGCCAAAGTGGACTTAACCGACTTGCTTAATGTCGTCGCAGACGCGCTTTCCCGAAACGCAGTCAACGGCTTTCCCGTCAGACCTCGAGAAGAATCTCCAGACGTCGATGACGAGGACTTAAAAAGACTGAAGATGACCCAACAAGGAGAGAAACGCTGCAGATCATCTTCAGACGAATCATCTGGAAATCCATCACCGGACAAAGTAATAATTTTACCAGAAGAAGAAACCGAGACTACAAACGAACAATCGAACTCAAAAGAAAAACCAAATAAGCAACATGTTATTGAAGGGAGTGCACACCCTAACATGGATATAGAAATCGACAACAACAACCAGGACGAACCAACGTCCGACGAAGAAGAACCAATGGAATTAGCAAATCAAGAAAATCAGCAACCCCCACGGAACACGATTGAAAGCGAAATGGAACACGATGTGGATCGCGAAAGCAATCGCACCGCATCAGACAACGAAATGGAAAACGAAACAAGCAACGAATTAGGAAACAGGACGAAGCAGCAGCTACGATGAAAGAAGTAATAAATAAGAATTATCCGCAACGAAGAAAAGAAATGATATACGAAAATAAAACAAAGCGAAACGGTAAAAATGATGAACAAGCAACGATAAACCCGCAAAAGAATAATGAAGGAGCCAACAAGAGCTCAAAACGACGAAAATCGACAAACGAAGTTGAAGGAAATTTAAAAGTGCAAAAAACGCCACGAACGGCAGACGAAAGTGGAAAAATACAACGAAACGATGAAAATTACGGGAACTCAACACGCCAAAACGAAAAGGAAGTGCGCGAAAGTAAAAAAACTCAAGTAAACAATGAAGAAAGGAATCTTACGCCAACGAGCGAAAACGAAGAAACAGCAAATTTAACAAATGAAAAAGAAAAAGTGCATAACAACTCAACGACGAAAAACGAAACGAAAATACAAGGAAAAGCCACAACTTACGAAAAAGCGGAACTGAGCTCAACGCGACGAAATGAAAATGAATCAAATAATAATGAAGCAAATGAAAATAAAATGAGTAAAAATGATGTAAGCTCCGCGCTGCATGAATCAAAAGAAGCAGACCCTGCGCTGCCAATGTTAAAAGCTCTCAATCCCGCCAATCATTCAAGTGGCCGATCGAATACGAAACATGCAAGCACTCAATCCACCGTTGAAGGAAATCAAAAATTAAGCAACGCACATTTAAACGCGCAACAACTAAGGCTAAAAGAAGAACAAGTGTTGGAAAACTCGAACCATGCAAAGTCCCCGGTGACCGTGACCTTTAGGTCACCTCCAGTCCACTATTCGGAGGATGATTCAGACACGGAAGAAGATTCAGGCGAAGAAGTCGAAGTAACGGAACCCAACTTTCGGTCGCCAACGGAAGTTACAATACCAGCACCGAAACGTGGACGCGGAAGACCGAGGAAAAACCCAATCAGTCCACAATCCAAAGTGATAGTCAAAAGAAGACCCGGCAGACCTAGGAAAAATCCCGTCATACAATTTCCTGCACCCACGGCTAAACGAGGACCCGGAAGACCACGAACAGCACCCACAAATATCACACCATTCAAGATTTGGAACATCAATCCAGCAACACAGAAGACAATCGAACTACAATTAATAAAAAATTTATCCGACATACCAGTCGATACCGACAACCAGGGTTCTGACGACGTTTCAATTGAAAATCGTGCAGAAACCAGTACAACAAGAACATCAGGGAAACAGGAAAGGTTCAATAGACTAAAACCTCTCTTGCATCTAGAAAATTTAGATGAAGTAGAGAAGGAACATGTCTTTCAACTGACCTTTGAATGCTCGCACCTGTTCGTCCTGCCTGGCGAACGACTAGGATCAACATCATTCGTAAAACACGAAATATTTACAACCGACGATATACCACTAATTACAACAACAAAAATACGCAAGCAGGTCAAC
>JACEOJ010003563.1:0-10448 GCA_013761285.1 Campoletis sonorensis | reverse complement strand
GTACTTGTCCAAGGTTTTTTTCCCCGTCGAGGGGATTCTTTGCCCGGTTTAAACATTCTGAATTAAAACTGTCGAAAGCTGGGTGAAGTTTACATCCAAATAACTTTTTTGGAATGACACCGCATGGAAAAATTTATAACAAGTGCTGAATTGGATACTTTGGTCTTTAGAGCGTCATAATACTTAATTTTTCATTGATACATACAATTTTCCATGCAGTAGCTTAAGTATCATTTCAATCAATGAAAACTTTATCCGCTTAGACGATTTGGATGAAAACTTGACTTTACGAATAAATGACAAAAATGTTATTGAGGACACAATCAAGGAATATTTCCAGTTTTCATTTCCATTACAGATACTGTTACGTCCTAGCCTAACGCTAGGCCCCCCATAATTTTTTTCAATTTACCCTTCTTAATCCAGGTACCATCAAAAGGTACACTTTTGTACCTACATCATCATTCGTCGATAAGTAACATATAATTAATCGCATAATCATAAAATCGAGTATATACTCTTGTAATAGTATATACTCTCTAACGTTAACATATAGAATATAAAGAAACACACAGTCCTTTTCCATATCCCAGCTTCTCACATCATATTATAAAGCTACGTGTCTTCCAGACACCACTCGACTTTCAGTCGCCAAGAGAACGCAGCATCCCTTATTTTTTCAAGGAAAAGTCATAAAATTAGAAAACATATTTTCCAAACAGACCCGACATCCTATCGCCAAATGCATCGTCCAAAAAATCCTGATACACAAAAACGCTTATTCCCTCATCTCTTAATATCAGATTTCACGAACTTGGTTTCGCCAGGAAATCATAAATCTATCGATACTCGAAAATTAGACCACCCTAAACTCAACCTTTTTCCATACGCCTTAAGTCGTAAAAATCCACTTTCCAAAATCCAGAGCACGCACGTGCAACCACTCGAAACCAGAGCGACCCTGCTATCTTCCTAGAAAAATATAAGGACTTTTCCTCCAATCACTATCCGGAAAAGTCTCTCCTATAACTTGACCCAATCACAAAATAACAAACCAAGTTGATGATAAAGAAAGAGGGTAATATAATTACAAGGTAAGTTATTTAAACAATACGTCTAGGTTCAGATTCGTGGATAATTGCGCAAATAGACCGACCGTGAGAGGAACCGCGTCCGATCCCAATCACGTCTCGTGGTTAACTGTCTCGAGCCCGTTGCTCGCCAGCATGGCCGCCCAAACGGTGCCAAGACGTGCGCGCCGCGTAGATGCGAGC
The DNA here is from genome assembly GCA_013761285.1 of Campoletis sonorensis. Taxonomy (NCBI): domain Eukaryota; kingdom Metazoa; phylum Arthropoda; class Insecta; order Hymenoptera; family Ichneumonidae; genus Campoletis; species Campoletis sonorensis. The sequence goes on along the minus strand of JACEOJ010003563.1, from coordinate 9,174 downwards.
ACTAGTGACATCTATTAAAAATGGAATTGATCGGGCACTACTGTTCTCTCTTTCTCTATAATATATTCTTTTTAATATTCATTTTTCACGGTGAAAAATGCAATTGAAAAAATTAAGCACATAAACTTCGAATTTTTCACTAAATTTACAAACAATTTTTGTACGCATATTTTGGAAAATCAAATCATGGATTCTTTAAGAACATAGTATAGAACATGCCAAAATCAACATGGAATTATAAAGATTAATGAAAAAAGGAAGGAATGATTAACTATTTACTTGCGAGAAACAGTAAACGGCAAAATGTGTGGGGTTACTCTAACCCCAGGCTCTTAAACACGTGCTCGCACTTTGACCTTCAGAACGATATGGACGATTCCTCCGGTACAAGTATACGCAGTATAGCCCCCCCTCCTAATGCGACCAATGGGGTGGGGTGATCACTTCAACTGTCGAAATGCCAGGACCGTAAAAATTTAGTGGGGGTTTGGGGATCCCCTGAGTAGGGTCCTACGGTTAAAATCCTAGCGTCAAATATTATGTGTGTGAGTGAGAGTGTATTCTGAGCGGGTTATGTTATATATTTTATTCCTGATGGATATCATCGGAAAAAGAACCACTGAAATATAGAACGGAGAATTGTCCGATTGAACCGGTTAAAGTAGCACTGATTACATCTAGAAACCGTATAGAATCGATATTTCATACAAAATAATACAAAAATATTGATTGCAGATTGCTTATCGAGTACAACGGCATATTGGACTGGGACCATAATACTACAGAATCGACGACAAATTTGTGCTCAAACGATTGTCCACCCATGCTGGAAATTCTAAAGAGGATGTCATTGACGCGTCTTTTGCAGGTACCTGTTTCGCTGTTACTTCTCTATGATGTACTTATGAGTCAACTGTGGTAACAGCGGTATTGTATCATGAAAAGAATAATTTGAGACTTCGTGAAGAGAGCATTTGTTGCTATTCAACAAAACGGGAACAAAATAAAAGCAGTAGTAAGAGAGGCAGTGGCACAGTGGTAGCGTGGTCGGCCCACATCCAGTGGAACCAGGCTCGATTCCCGCCGACACCAATGGATTTTTCTATGTGTTGAAGCGAACTTTTCTTTTATTCGTAATGAAAACTCGCTTCATAGAAAATACGCGTCTTAGAACACGGGAAGGTGTTTGCGCGTGTTCGCGGGGTTACAAATGGGACAAGCGAATAAGGAGGACTATCTAGCCCATGCGGGCACAATCACAAAATTGTTAATTAGCGCTAGCTGCGCAATATCAAAAAAAGGCTCTCAAACTTACCGTTTAGCTGTCCTGACCTGTCCCGCACTCCTCTCGTGGGTAGAATAAGGTACAGCAAGGCGCGACGAAAAACTTCAAATAACAATTTATTGGCTCGCTTATTTGCTCCGCTGCGTATAATTCGTGCGCTTAACTGCGCGTTAAAGTTACAATAATGTCTCTCCGTTTAGCAATATAATACAATACTCTATCGGCTTCTCTCTACGGAGGTCTAGCCGCTTCTGTCTCCCATCGATTTCCGCATCGATCTCGTGCTCGGGGAAATTCCCAAAATCGATGGTGGGGTTACTGGAGTGCGCGAGATCCCTGCGCTCTACGCGTATTACGCGTCTTGGCCCTTGTCGCCGCGTATCATGAAAATATAAATTACTTGATCAGACATTGCTAAAGACGCAAATGTCCAACCAAGACTATCGCCCTATTTTGCGCAAGCCGTAAAAGGGGCAGCAGCGTGTTGTATAAAAGAAAATAAGTGACCGTTCGTCACAGTGTTTTGCACTGCGCTCTCTGTGGTTTGGAATTCACGTACAAAAAGTAGGTCTAAGGTAAGCAGTGCCTTGGTTAGCGGCAGGGTTGCCAACACATCGATTTTGTAGCTATACCTTGAGATTTTCGATCCTATGCAGAGATTTTTTTGCTTGATTTGAGACCTCTCTGAACCCTAGCGATTTTTCACAGACATTTGGGGAATTCTAGGGATTTCTTCTCTCGAACTGGCGACATGTGATTTGTGACATATATTTGTTCGAAAACGGTTACTTTCAGTGCAATTTTGTTTCACGGTGAATTTTTTTCCATCAAAAATAATAAAGGTAGGCGATGATTCCGAATTTCTTAAAAGCCCCGGTTGAAAGCAATTCTTATACTGGTATAATTACCCTGCTCATTATTGATACATACTTTCCAGATAACCCTAGACCGCAAAAGCGAAAGGAAAGCATCTCGGAACTGGACAACTCTGTGTCACCGTGCGGTCACATAACCTAACCTTGTTGCGTACGCATAACCACGTTACGGTATTGAATTCAGCGTCAGTAAGTAATAACCCTATAATTTATATTTGTCGGTCACTTCAGTCACTTGACGAAAGCGGCTCGAGCCTCGAATTCTAATTGCTTGTATTCTGAGTGTTCATTCACGACAGCTAAGAAGTCGTAATTGATGACAAAAAATGACGAATTACGAATTGCGAACGACGTCTGACGTGGTCGTGGTCGCGAGACAAAAAATGACGAATTACGAACGATGCCTGTCGCCGTCGCCTCTGCCTGACGTGGACGTGAATAATGGTGATAGGGCGGAAAAAGTCAGGAAACAGAATCTCAAATAATAATAAAAATTTGAATGGGTTTAAAAGACGAACGAAATGTTTTCTATGTTTTTAAAGCAAGGTGTCTTAATAATGTCGCAATCAATGTGTCCATTATTGTATTGAAAGCTGCAACTTTATTGTTTATAGTGCCTCCACAATATGCGCAAAAATTTCGCAAAGAATGGGAGAAAGTACCGGCTTTGGCAGGATGGATCGAACCGGCAATGACAGATCCGAAAAGAACGTACTGCAAGTACTGTAAGGTACTTTCGAATGCCAAGTTAAGCGATCTCATCAACATTCTCAGACTGGGAAACATGTGGCAGCAGCGAGACCCTTTTCCTGCAGGCGTCAACAAAAAATACAATTTCAAACGTCGAACGAAGTAACTAAAGAACAGCAAAAAGAAGGACAACCCGCACTATATGTTGCAATGCATGCATCAATTGCTAGCGTCGATCATCTGAGCGATCTGCATAAGGATACGCCCTTGAAAATTAGTTTACACAGGACCAAATGCACGGCTCTCATAAAAAATGTAATTGGGCCCTATTTCTTTGAGTCATTGATCAAGGACGTTGGTAACACGTATTACAGCCTGTTGATTGATGAATCTACAGATATTACCGTGAACAAAATGCTCGGTATTGTTATGCGATATTACAGCCTAGGAAATATGAGAATTGTCTCTACATTTTTTGGCCTTATCGAAATTCAGGACGGAACTGCTGAATGCATCGTACGTGCAATGAAAAAAATGTTGAGCGATGCAAAATTGAATTTACAAAACCTGCAAGGTATCGGCACCGACAACGCTTCGACAATGGTTGGTATCAATTCGGGCGTATACGCCAGACTAAAAGCCGAAATCCCACACTTAACTCTAATTCGCTGTGTCTGCCATTCCTTACAACTTGCGGTTTCAAAGTCGACCGAAAAAACACTACCTCGGAATGTTACATTTCTAGTCAAAGAAACGTATGATTGGCTCGCTCATTCTTCCATCAGACAATTGAATTATTCACAGTTGTACAGTACCATCAACGATGGCGAGGAACCCTTAGAAATATTGCGCGTTGCTAAAACAAGATGGTTGTCCATCGAACCTGAGGTAAAAAGGATTTTGGACCAATGGCTGAGCTTGAAAACACATTTCGAAATAAGCAGACTGAAAGAAAATTGTTATACCGCGGAACTGTTGTATTCGATGTACTGCGACAGAAATAACTTTGTATTTCATACATTTCTGCACCCAATACTAAACTTAGTACAAAAAACGAATAAAAATTTCGAATCCAAGACAACTGATCCCACAAAACTGCTCTCCGATTTGGAATTGCTGTATTCGACCGTGGTAAATGAAGTCATCCTTCCGACGGCAAGAATCAATATTTTCGAAAATGATATCGAAAATCATTTAGATCCGTCACCAGCCTTGGTCTTTGCCTTCGAATCAGCGTGTCAGGAAAATGCGATATGTGGACAGGATAAAGCGGTTCTTAAGGTAGTTCTATCGTTTTTTCAAAATCTTACGAATCATTTGAAAATTTTATATTATGTAGAAGACACAGTTATAAACAAATGCTCAAATTTTTAAATTGATTCACCATCTAGTTTGTTAGATAAACGCTATCAAAAATCATTTTTCTGGGACACGTTTCTTACCGGGGAAAAAACCTGGACAAGTACATTTATTGGCCGTTCCTATCTGTTTTCACGGAGAAATCTACAAACAAAAATCTACTCTCCACAAAAAATTCAAGCACCTGAAAAAATCTTATAAATACCAATAAAGGAAAAAGTGAAGTGAAGGAAAGAGTAAAGAAACCCAAACAATCACTGCAGCACGACTACCCTCGAAAAATCTTAAACCCGAAAATAAAAAATAAAGGATAGAGAGACATCCCAAAAAAAAATGCTCTCAAAAATTCTAAAAGGCCGAATAAAATACAATAACATATAAATCACCTAAAAAAAACTCTCCAGAACGACTCCCGTCAAAAAACATGGAAAACCTTAAAAAATAAGAGAATAGAGAAAACCCCAGAAAATATCCTCTTAAAGAAAATTCGAAAAGACTGAAGAAAATACAAGAAAACGTAGAAATGGTACAAAAGTGATAATAATACTAATAATAAAAGTCCATGATATTCGTTCAGCACTAAACATTTTTATATCAATGAAAGGACAAGTATCCTATTGATGTCTGAAAATCAATTAACGAGAAAAAAGAAAATCCTTCCAAACAGACACGTCTCAAAAAATAATAACAAAAGTCCATGATTTTCGTTCAGCACTAAAATTTCTCATATCAATGAAAGGACAAGTATTCCATCGATGTTTGAGATTTGAGTAACGAGAAATAAAAAGAAATCAGTTGTTGCTGGAAAAGAGTTGCTAAGTTACAAAAATAGATTTAAAACGAAAACAGTCAACATTTAATTTACGCACATGATTAAAATTTATAATATCAATACTCGGACAAGAATTTCAATGGTATTTATTGAAATTTAGAACATTAACCTTAAATATTTAATTAGTTATCCATGCCTCTCGTTTTTCCGGATACGAGATCCTCCCCCTTCGTTCCCCCGATTGAGATATAAAAGTTTTACCCCGTTTTTAAAAATTTTCAGCGTGGGCGAAGACTTTTATGATTCCAGTCAGACAAACGCTCGACTTGCAACCTATCACTAAGTCATCTGGACCTCTTGGATTTTCAGAAGTGAAATTTCGCAACACTGTTCCACTATCGGAATTGAAAAACTTTAGCCAACGCGGAGAAATTGCAAAAATGGGCTACAGGTTATATAACTTGAGGCCACCAATATTGTTGGATTGGTAACAATTTGTGAAACGTTCACCACCGTACGTTGAGCGTATGCGCACACAGTACTTGTCCGGCCCATAACTTTTTATGCAAATTGCTCATTCAAACAAAAGTCCGCAAATAAACCTATATAAAAAATGAAATTGACATCAATTAATTACTTAATTAAATTTTCAACAACGTTTAATGTTGATTGAGATTATTGTGTTATTATTATTAAGAATCAAGATTAAAGTATTATTGAGAGTTCAATAAATAAAAAATCCTAATGACTGGAATACATCTAGTCCGCAAATGAACCTATAGAATAAATAAAAATTCGAATAAATTTTTAGTTTCTCGATAACTTTCAACGTTGATCAAGATTATTAACTGTTATTGTTTTTAAGAATGAAGATCAAAGTATAATTAATTAAAATTATTGAGTGATATTATCATTCAGACCTTATATTATAGTATAATTGAGAGCTAAATAAGAATCGATTACTAATGGCCGGGATAAGCTGGTTTGCTCATCCCAAGATGCAGCGGCCATAGTTCAAATGATTAGGCAGTTCATGGACAGTCATTCTCATAACTGAGTTTTGAAACCACGTATATTTGTTAACAAATATTATTCAGCTTGGTCCTTATGTATAACGTTCTTTCGATCAAATTTCCGAAAGAGCAATATTGTATTGTGAAATGGAGTCTGAAAGACGTTATGAAGGAAGCATGCTATGGAAAGAATGTATCATTCAAGATTAAAAAAAAACACACATACAATGTCAGGTGCTTTGTCTATGCCGAGGCTATTATTTGATGAAGGGAGTAATGTTAGACCTTATGAAAGCAGCATCAGTTGCCTAGAAAAAAAATGTTGCACTTCAAATCAAAAAGTGCACACAACGAAAAAAGTCTTCGGTTTTGGCAAGTGATCCTTGATTTTTGTTTGAATGAGCAATTTGCATAAAAAGTTATGGGCCGGACAAGTACTCTGTGCGCATACGCTCAACGTACGGTAGTGAATGTTTAACAAATTGTTACCAATCCAACAATATTGGTGGCCTCAAGTTATATAACCCGTAGCCCATTTTTGCAATTTCTCCGCGTTGGCTGAAGTTTTTCAATTCCGATAGTGGAACAGTGTTGCAAAATTCCACTTCTGAAAATCCAAGAGGGCCAGATGACTTAGTGATAGGTTGCAAGTCGAGCGTTTGTCTGACTGGAATCATGAAAGTCTTCGCTCACGCTGAAAAATTTTAAAACCGGGTTAAACTTCTATATTTCAATCGGGGGAACGAAGGGGTAGAATCTCGTGTCCGGAAAAACGAGAGGCATGGATAACTAATTAAATATATAAGGTTAATGTTCTAATTTTTAATAAATACCATTGAAATTCTTGTCCGAGTATTGATATTATAAATTTCAATCATGTGTGTAAATTAAATGTTGACTTTTTTCGTTTTAAATCTATTTTTGTAACTTAGCAACTCTTTTCCAGCAACAACTGATTTCTTCTTATTTCTCGTTACTGAAATCTCAAACATCGATGGAATACTTGTCCTTTCATTGATATGAGAAATTTTAGTGCTGAACGAAAATCCTGGACTTTTGTTATTTTTTTTTGAGACGTGTCTTTTTGGAAGGATTTTCTTTTTTCTCGTTAATTGATTTTCAGACATCAATAGGATACTTGTCCTTTCATTGATATAAAAATGTTTAGTGCTGAACGAATATCATGGACTTTTAATATTAGTATTATTATCATTTTTGTACCATTCCTACGTTTTCTTGTATTTTCTTCAGTCTTTTCGAATTTTTTTTAAGAGGATATTTTCTGGGGTTTTTTCTATTTTCTAATTTTTTGAGGTTTTCCATGTTTTTTGACGGGAGTGTTTCTGGAGAGTTTTTTTTTAGGTGATTTATTTGTTATTAAGAGTCGCGGTAGCGACTCGAGACAAGTACATTTACGAATACTGTTCATGCAAATGACAAGTTGGTACAAGACTCATTTACTCCAACGATCGCGTTTCCCAACTGTTTTCGAAAACATTCAAATCTGGTTTCCGTCAAATTTATTAAATTATAGCGCATTGGAAAACACTGTTAGTTCACGTATTTTTTATTTTTTTTTCCCTTTTGATTGTGCCTAACTAGAACTCTGTAGGTTGAAAGGTACTAGAGATATGAATTTATTTCAAAATAGCATGCATTACAAATTTGTGAAAATTTTCGTCACATTTCCGACGTTCGCGTGTTCGTCGTTCTAGTGACACTAGTAATATTGGTAAAAATTGTGGTGATGTGCGATCGATGAATTTGACAGCTGACCATATCGCATTTGGTTATAAAGATCGCGGAAGTGTCAGCTATGACTATCCCGTAGTTCGTTGGTTATAAAGATCGCGGAAGTGTCATATTTATTGGTTGATTAGAAAGATCGCGAAAGTTTCACATCAATCAGTTTTCGAACGACTCCATAAAATCAATGTTAATGTTAGGACAAACCGTGTTTAAATTAATAATTTAAGAAAATAAAGAAAATGGATGTCAATAAACGAGAAGATGAAATAATAATTCCAAAAGTAAGGATTTATTCATCATTTTTATATATTATATATTATTTTTCAGTATGATAATATGAGACCGCTGTGGAAATTTGAAACAATTTTCATGCGGTAGAAATATGAAAAATGTTTTAATGAAAACCTAAGCGCTTGAAAAAATTTGTTGAGATGAAAATGACAAATATTTAGCATGAAACCGCTGTGAAAATTTGAGATTATTTTCATGCGGTAGAAATAAAAAAAATATTTTAATGAAAACTTCAGCGCTTTAAAAAATATGGTTGAGATAAATACAACAAATATTACTTGAGTCGCATTCAAGTTATCTTTTCATTCATAGTTTTAGACATTATATTCATTCGAATAGTTTTATTTAAACATTCTGAATTAAAACTATCGAAAGCTGGGTAAAGTTTACATCCAAATAACTTTTTTGGAATGACACCGCATGGAAAAATTTATAACAAGTGCTGAGTTGGATACTTCGGTCTTAAGAGCGTCATAATACTTAATTTTCCCTTGATACATACAATTTTCCATGCAGTAGCTTAAGTATCATTTCAATGAATGAAAACTTTCTCCGCTTAGATGATTTGGATGAAAACTTGACGGTACGAATAATGACACAAATGGTATTGAGGACACAATCAAGGAAAATTTCCAGTTTTCATTTCCATTACAGATATCAGTCAGATCATTTGAATGGAAAATGTATAAAAATGGAAGATGGAAGTTTTACTCCAATGCGGTTTAAAATTTTCATTCAAATTATGTTGGGAAAATAGTAGTCGTGTGATGGATAAACCAAGTCAATTGCTGAACAAAAAGAAAAGAAATCACGGGCAAAAAACAGCATAAATGCTGTAAAAAAAAGCTGAGACAAGTACATTTACTTGCACCAATAGCCGCTTCTGTGGAAGTCTCCAAAAAAACCAAATCCCTCCAAAAAATGGTAACTCAATCTTCGTAAAAAGAAAACTTCGGGCTTCTCAAAAATATAATAAATCAATATTATACTAAAGCATATAAAGCCAATTACGTCGGAGCGAGTATTCAATTATAAAGTATTTGAATCACAGAAAAAACGTGACGAGTATTTGTAAGTATTTGAATCACGAAAAAACAAAAAGTGGGGAAAAAAATTTCAAACGAAAAAAATTAAATTGAA
>JACEOJ010003561.1:0-11209 GCA_013761285.1 Campoletis sonorensis | reverse complement strand
GGAAAGGATTTGCAATAGGATTTAATATATAGGGTGCTACCGTGACACTCCCCCTCTTACAAAACGATGCTCCGCATCGTAGGTTACAAATTTGTTGATTTCGTGCTTCTATATAATGATATTTGTTGTACATGAGATTAATTTCGAATGTGACTCTATATAAAATCTTGTGTTGGTTGTGAGAAGGGTTGTGTAGGGGTGTATAAGGTCTCGTTAGTTTCATTGATTTTAGGGGTTGTAGGTAATCTGGTTCATCATGGTATTGCTGGTTTTATTGGTCAATTTTGGTAACTCTGGTCTTCCTTAAAATCTGTTTTTTTTTTATAACTGTTCATCCTTTCTGTTCTGCAAATCTGTAACTAAGTAAATTGATTAGTTGTTCGTGTTAGTAGGGGTGGGGTGTTATTTCGGATAGGTATGGTTGGTATTATTTGTGATTGTTGGTTGATTATTACGTGTAGTTGATTTCCCTTTATTTTATTGGTTGTCTCCTCTTAATTGATTTTTCCTTTTATTGGTTTCATGTCTTGTTATTGCTCTTTCTCGATTTCATTTCCGAATGGGTCTTCCTTTAAATGATGCTTCCTTTTAAATTTTGGTTTTCCAATTATTCATTCATATTTTCCAATGGGTGTTGTACCTAAATTTCCAAAGATTCTGAAACAGTCTAAATTTGATTAGTTCGCTGGTGGTTAGTGGTTATGACATGTTATTGGGGATGGATCTGGTTCGATGTCGTGGGCTTAATGAACTACGTCGAGTGTTGCTATAAAATTAGTGAGATTTTATTATTTTTCTCTTTTTATATATATATATATATGGCGTGCAAATGCAATGCCTTACTTCTAGGATTATTTGATTAGATGATTACGGTGCTAGGTGGTTATAATATATAAGTTTAATAAGAGTAGGATTAAAAAAAAGGTGCTACGTTGTTACAATAATTTTAGACGTAGGTAGTAATAGTACCAATGATAGTAATGATAATAATAATAGTGGTAATAATAATAATAGCGTAGGTGCGGATGTAGCTAACGAAAGTGTGTATGAGAAGTGTATGCATATGTGTAAGAGGTGTGTATTTAGAATCGTTTTCGTTTTTCGAATCTCGCAGCTTTCTCTCGGAGCATCTTGTCAATTGCCGCGTGGACCAATGGGAATTCTTTCGCGCTGATAGTGTCGATCCAATCTTTGATGCTGTCGAGTTCTGTCTGGACGTCTGTGCTGAGTGTCGGGGAAGTTGTCTCGTCTGGTGCGAATGTTATTTTCTGTCTTTTCTTTGGGGGTTCATGCTCGTCGGGAACGTATTGTCTGGGTCTTTTTTGAATCTGTGTCTTTTGTTCGGCTCTAGCTTTAATAATTTGTCGTGCGTCTAGTGTAATCGTTATTTTTTGTGAGCAGTCTTGGTTACTGGGTCCTGGTGCGTGTATGTCTACGGGTCGTGGTAATGGTGGGGTTTTTGGTCTGAGTTCCGTCAGTAGCTTGTCGATTGCTGATTGTTTGGGCCGTTCGTATCCTAGTATGAATGTTTCGTCGCTGTTACTGTCGCTGAGGTCGTCGCTGTGAGTGTCGCTGTCTTCGATTTCAATTATTGGTGGGCTTTCTTTTTTTATGTTGCTGATGACAGAAATGTCGTCGTTGTCTTCGTCCGATTCTTCCTCTTTTTCTTTTTGTGTTTTGTCGTTGTTTCCTTCATCGTCGTTGGTAAATGTCCACGGGAAGATTCCTCTTCGCGTCCAGTATTCCACGCAGTGGTCCATGTGCGCGAGCATCCGAGCCGCGGGAAATGCTCCTTTGCAAAGGTAGCATTGGCGGTCTGCTTTCAGGTTGGCGACGTAATTTTTAGTTAGGCGCATTTTGCATTCAGCAACGTGCGCCACCAGTCGCTTGTGGTGTATTTTAGTTGCGCAGATGGGGCATGGCACCATTATAAGAAGTTGCGATTCCATTTCTCTTTTTTTTTGTTTGTCTGTCTGTGTCTCTTTTTTTTTTATCTGTTAGGGGTAGTGCGTAAAATAAACGTATTTTAATTGCGTTTGTTCTGTGTTTTCCATGCAGTGTAGTTGTATTTGAGGCTTAAGCGAAAGAAAGTATGAAATGAGGATTCTTTTAGTTCCCTTTGTTAGTAGGTGGTAAGAATGTTTGGTTAGTGTAAATCTTATGGTATAATTTCTCTATAGTATGTAATTGCTCTTGGTGTACTTCGTTCTCGCTCTATAAGATTTTCCGTTGACAGCGCTATTTCGCGTGGTGGGTTAATTATTTGTACCTGGGGGTGATAAGATTGCATCGGTTGCAACTCTATGTCCGCGTTTTGTGTTTCTTTCTTGTTCTTTTTTGTAATACAGGATATAAATTTGAGTAAGGATGATATCCTTCCAAACATTGAAAATCTCCAGCCAATTGTTGCAAGTACGAGAATTGAACCTAATGAGATTCCTCCGAACTTTAGAATTGATTCAATTGTTGATAGTCTACCATGAATGCGTTGTGTTCTAGTTATTTCTTGTGCTTTTGCTATTACTGATTTTAATGCCACTTCGTTTCTTGTCAAGTCATTACGGACGTTGTCCCAATTGGACAGATCAGACGGTCTTTCGGTTTTAACTAATATTTCAGTAATGTTCAGAGTTTCCATTGATTCTACAGAGTTTTTGATCATTTCGGTTATGTTTAAGGCTAGTTTACGGGAGAAATTGACGTGGTGTACTATACTTATTTCGGTTGAAGGGACGAGCTTCGTGGTTTGAGTTTTCGCTTGGCATGATGGTTCTATTTCTAGTGTACCTGAGTCTATTATCATTTTTATGTCGGATTTATCATTATCACAATGGATATACAAGTTTTCGGTTGTTGGTGCTGCGTACAGCCATGCGTTAGTGTTTTGAATTTTGATCCAATATGTTTGGCTGAGAGTCTTTAGACGAATGTCGCAAAGTTCGAGATTTTCAAATTGTGGGTTTGTGAGTAACTGGACTTCACATTCCGCTTTGTCGTTAACATGTTGTACAGGGTTTGTTCCGTCGCAAATGTATCGTGTTGACATTAGTTTACAGTTAGTTAAATCTGCTAGAGTAAAATAATTTTCGAAGTCGGTTGAAATAGCTGTAAATCGTGTTGATGGTTTAATAAATGCAAAACGTGTTCCTTGTTGGCGGATTGGTGTTGACATATGTCTATACAATTTGTATGTGGTCGGATCTAATAACGGGATTTTCATTATAAATATCAATTTTTCGTTGTCTTGGAATACAATAAGTTTCGAAATTGCTATTAATTGTGGTATGTGGTCCAATTCCAATGGAGTTGGAAATTCTAAATTGGGTGTCAACTTGCTTATGTTTTCTGCGCTACGCAGCCAAGTTTTTGATGATATTAGACAAGGGTGTATTTGTCCACTTTTTGCAAAAAGTATAGCGTCGGTTAGGGTATTTGTGTCGGTTTCTAGTTCTGTGAGGTCCTCTTCGATTAGGGCCATAAATTTCATTCCATTTTGGTTGTACTTAATTGTGTATATCTCTTTTCGCATGTTAACTAATGCTAGGTTAACTTGTAGTGTAAGGTTTCCTATTTCGTGTGTTATTGATTTTATTTGTTTCTGTGCTATATCAAATCCTGCTTTTATTATTTGAGTTTGGTTGTATACTATTTCTGATAGGTCAATCGAGTTGTTTGCGAGTTGTTCGATTTGGGATGCGATTCTTTTCGCGTCATTGTTGTCCATTGTTCCGTAAACAAATTTGAATGCTTTTCCAATGAAGTTAAATAAACCTCGTTTTTTGCGTTGTTGTGTGAGGTCTGTTGAAGGTGGTAATAGTTCCCTAAGAGTCGATTCTGCGTTTTCGATGGTGTTTAGGCGGTTTTGAATAGTATTTAGCTGCGTCCTCATCAGGCATGATGGTCCTAGTGTGTTGCAATATGTGTACATACTTTGAAGGTTTTCCTGTATTTGTTGTTTCCTGAGCAATAGTCCATGTGTGTTGATGTATGTTACTAAGTTCCAGGTCGTGTGGTATGATTGAAGTTTTCCAAGTTGCTGGGAATAAAGTCCGGGATTTTCCGAAAATGATGTTACTTTTACGGGGTCGTCGCCGCCTCGGGCAAGGGCGTGGCATCTGCAACATATGCCGATTTTATTTTGTCTACGTGTACTATTCTTGTTTTTCCGTTTTCCATGAGCAATTTAACGTTATTGTTATCTCTAATTTCCAGGATTTCAAATGGTCCTGTGTAGTTACTGTCTAATTTCCCTTTTTTAGGTTCCTTAATTAAAAATACTAATTGTCCTACTTGGTACTTGGGTGTTTTGGTTCGTCGGTCGTAATAACGTTTCGTTCGTTCTTTAATTTTTTGTTGTTTTCTGAATGCCATTTCTTGAACATTCTTCATGTGGTTGTTTAATGCTACTATGTAGTCGTCGAATGTGACAACTTTTTCGGGTGGCGGGAATTCTGATGGTAAGGTTGCCGGGTAACCAAAAACTAGTTCGTACGGAGTGAATCCTGTTCCTTCATGAATGCTTGTGTTGTGTGATAGTGTTGCGAATGAGATAAGTTCTTCCCAGTCGCGATTGTTGTTTCTGTAATGTTTGATATACTCTATTAAACTGTGATGGCTTCTTTCGAGTGCGCCATTTGATTGTGGATGATATGCTGACGTTCTATAATGTCGGATTTGGAAGAGTTCGGCAAATGATTGGAAGACTTCAGACATGAAGTTTGTACCTTGGTCTGAGAGGATTGCGCGAGGTGCGCCGAATGTTGTTATGAAATTTTGGCACAGTGCCCTAGCAACATCTACTGACGTTGTTCGTTTTAAGGGTACTGCGATACTGAATCTACTGAATAAATCCATGATTGTTAGGATATATTCGTATCCTTTACTCGTTTTGGGTAAAGGTCCGACTATGTCGATGGCAACTTTATCGAATGCTTTTGTTGGTGTGTGAGTGATGATCATGGGAGCTCGATCTTTAACGCGTACTAATTTGTTTTTTTGGCAATCGTAACAAAATTTAATAAACTTTTCGATGTCTTCTTTCATGTTTCTCCAATAGTATTGAGATGCTACTCGTTGGTATGTTTTCGTGGTTCCTTTGTGTCCTCCTACGGTGGATCCGTGGAGTTCTGATATTATCGCTTTCCTGTTTTCTAATGGTGGTACTGAGATGAGTCCTTCACACAAGGTGATCGAGAATTTCGTTCCCTTTACCATTGATTGTAGGTTTGCTTTGATATTTGACCACGTGAGTGCGTCGATGATTTCTGGGTCTTTTGATAGTGTGCAGGACGTCAGATTTTTCGTGTGTAGCATTTGCAGGAGTACTCGAAGGCACTTTTTGATCATGAATAAGTTCACATTGTCTGTTGATTTTTCTTTGCAGAAGATTGTAAAATAATTGGTTTCGCCGTGACACGATGTTAAGATGTTACCGGTTCTTGGTTTGTATTGTAGGAATTGTTCCTGGTTGATTTTTCCTTTTTCGAGTAGAACTTTCGAAACCATTGTGTTTATAATGCAGTCAGCTGCTAAGAAGTGTGCTATATTGTCTCCCTTTGATAAGAAGTTTTCTTGTGTGATCGTTACATTTTCTTTGGCCTGTGATACTTGTGGGGCAGGAATTCCTTTAGTTTTTGAAGGGGTTTGATTGCGTGGTGGTTCGTCCTGTTCGGTTGATGCCATTCGTCGCGTTGTTGGTGGAATTTCCTTCTGACGTTCGGTTTCTTCTGGTTGCGGTGTTATTGTTTCGTTGGGGATTTCCTGGTTTTCTTCTTGATGTTCATTCGTGGTGTTATTATCCGATTCTTCAGTTGATGAGTGTTGTTCTATCGTTGCCTCGTATTTTTTCGTATTGCTTCTCGTTGCTTTTTCAGATTCGGGTAGTGTGAGTTTTTTCCTGTGGTATTGCGGTAATTTAAATGGTGGATCAGTATCCTCGGTATTGCTGAGTCGGTATTCTGAATTTTGCATTCGTGGTCTCCCTGGTCCTCGATTTGCCATAGGAGCTGGAATGACGGGATTTTTCCTAGGTCTGCCAGGTCTTCTTTTTACGGGTGATGTTGGTTGCTGTATTGCTGGATATTTTCTTGGTCTGCCGGGTCTTCTTTTAACTATCACTTTGGACTGTGGACTGATTGGGTTTTTCCTTGGTCTTCCGCGTCCACGTTTCGGTGTTGGTGTTGTAACTTCCGTTGGCGACCGAAAGTTGGGTTCCGTTACTTCGTCTTCTTCGCCTGAATCTTCTTGCGTGTCTGAATCATCCTCCGAATAGTGGACTGGAGGTGACCTAAAGGTCGCGGTTACCGGATACTTTGTGTGGTTTGAGTTTTCCAACACTCGTTCTTTTTGACTGTCTAGTTGCTGCGCGTTTAAATGTTCAATGGTGGATTGGGTACTTGCATCTTTTGCATTCGATCGGCCACTTGGTTGATTTGCGGAATTGAGGGCTCTTAGTGTTGGCAGCACAGGGTCTGCTTCTTTTGGATTATGCAGCGCGGAGCTTACAATATTTTTATTCATTTCATCATTTTCGTTTAATTCATTTTTATTTCGTCGCGTTGAGCTCTGTTCCGCTTCTTCGTGCGTCGTGGCTTCACTTTGTGTTTTTGTTTCGTTTTCTTTTGTTGGGTTTTGATGCACTTTTCTTTTTTCACTTGTTAAGTCTGTTTCATTTTCGCTCGTTGGCGTATGACTTCTTCCTTCGTTGTATTCTTGAGTCGTTTTACTTTCGCGCACTTCTTTGTCGTCTTGGCGTATTGGATTCCCATAATTTTCTTTGTTTTGTTGCATTTTTTCACTTTCGTTTGCCGTTTGTGGTGTTTTTTGCACTTTAAAATTTTCTTCAATTTCGTTTGTTGATTTTCGTAGTGTTGAGCTCTTGTCGGCTCCTTCGTAATTCTTTTTTGAGTCCATTGTTGCATTTTTATTACTTTCATTATTTTGTATCATTTTATCTTCGTATATCGTTTCTTCTTTTTGTAGCGTTGTATTTTTACTTATTACTTCTTTCCTTATAACTTCTGTAGTAGTTTCCTCTCGATTTCCTGTTTCGTTGCCTGTTTCGTTTTCCATTTCGTCGTCTGATGTGGTGCAGTTCCTTTTGCGATCCACATCGTATTCCATTTTACTTTCGTTCATGTTCCGTGGGGCTTGCTGATTTCCTTGATCCATTAGTTCCATTGGTTCTTCTTCTTCGGACGTTCGTTCGTCCTGGTTGTTATCGGTTTCTATATCCATGTTAGGGTGTGCACTCCCTTCAATAACATGTTGTTTGTTTGGTTTCTCTTTTGAGTTCAATTGTTCGTTTGTAATCTCGGTTTCTTCTTCTGGTAAAATTATTACTTTGTCCGGTGATGGATTTCCCGATGATTCGTCTGAAGATGATCTGTAGCGTTTTTCTCCTTGTTGGGTCATCTTCAGTCTTTTTAAGTCTTCGTCGTTGACGTCTGTCGATTCCTCTCGAGGTCTCACGGGAAAGGCGTTGGCTGGGTTTCGTGAAAGTGCGTATTGCCAAAAATATCCAAATTTTCCTTTGCATTTGCTGTTGTTTTTTTCTTGAATCGGTGATCGTCCTTCCTTCCTTCTGTTTTCTTTTATTGTTATGCTTCTTTTCCTCAAATGTGGGATTCGATGTTGGTTTTTTTTGTTTCACTTCGCTCTGTTTTTTTTTTTTGTTAAAAAAAATTTGCTACTCGACGTTGAACTTATCTGTTTTTTTTTTTTTGTTTGCTCTGCTTTTTCTATCACTGTCTTATTCTTTTTCACTGTTCGTTGTTTTCGATTTCTTATATTTTCACCTTTTCACTGTTCTTTCTTTTTTTTCTATTCACTCTTCACTTTTTTTTCACTTTTCTTTTCGCGAGTTCACGGGTAGCGTGGTGTTTAATCCCGCTTCTGAACACCAATTGTGATGACCGGGTCGGAAGGGTGAAATAATAAAGAGACTGAAGAATGAGGTAAAAGATAGAATATATTGTAACTGGGTAATTAATAGGGAGTGCACGAGATGGTTGCGGTTCGGATGATGGTGGTGAACTGAGGAGTTGTGGATTGGAATAAAGGAGAATGATTAGATGAAGTGGTAGCGGGGAGATGAAGCGGAGGAGAAGTTGAGGCTCGTGGGACAAAGAGATGCTGAGGAATGCGGTGATAAGATTAGGATGCTGAGCTGGGAGTTTTGAGTGTGAGAACGGATGTGAGGTTTCAGGTACGAATGTGGGAAAGGATTTGCAATAGGATTTAATATATAGGGTGCTACCGTGACATTAAGAAAAAAAAAATTAAAAATTATTTTTGGCCCACCCTAACGTACATGTATATAAAAAATAATTTAAATAATAGATGAAAGTATTTTTGTGCTGATAAAAACTTAAATTTGCATTAATTTTTTCGAAACTAATGAATTATATTAAAATTTTCCGAAGAAAATGTTGAAAAATTAGTATGAGCGATAAGTATTGAACTTTAATCATAAATATCTTTCAAACGCTCATTCTAATCGACTAAGCATAGGAGACCTTTTTTGTAGAGCATTTAATTTCCTGCAGAAATATGTATTGCGCATTGCGTAACGTTCATTTGTCAACGACTTACAAAATTCAGAAGCAAAAAAGAAATGTACCTTAAAATCTTTAAATTTCAATCTTGAATATCTTTAAAATGGCGAGGCGTGCGAAGAAAATGTAGGAAACCTTTTTTGTAGAACGTTCAATTTGCTACAAAAAACTCTGTAAAAATTTTGCTGTACGAACAACGAATGGTGAGATATGAATTTTTTTGTATGGGACTAAAGAAAAAAAGAAAAACTCTAATGAGGCACCTCTTAATATTAATATTAAGAGCTGAAACTTTAACACAATTTTTTTTTCGTTATCTTAAACGATATTTTCATGGTAGCTAAGAAAAAAAAAATTAAAAATTATTTTTGGCCCACCCTATTCAGTACATCATTTCAATCGCAAAATGTATTTTGCAAATTTGCCCATTACTCTAACCATATTCAATTTTGATTCAGGAACTGAAATTTGGTACATATCTTTATGTACCGTAAATTTTGATTCGGAAATTTATTCGGGAATCGGAATCTGGTGCATAATTGGAATCACTTGCAGTTCTATATCGATAATTGAAATTCATTGTTATTTGATTGTTATTCGCGAAATAAGATTCGGTACATAGTTTTGGTGTACGCCATTTTTTCATTTCGCGTACAGTTTTTCCGTTGATGGTCCCTTTTTCCCCAAATAACCAGCAGTAACGGAATTATTCATTTATTTTGATTTAGCCAAGCTATGATAGTTACAATAATCAAAATTAATTAGTAAAATAGTATTAAGTAGGTTCCTTATCATTCTTTTCATTTTTTCAAGGCTTCCTAAAGTTGTCCAAATGATTCGAAAACGAATTCTTAATCTTTTGTAGAAATGAGTTCGGAAGGGTCAGCCATATAGCTAACTTTGATTAACGAACAATTACCAATCGAATAACAAAATCAAGAGACTCGACAGAGTCTCGGGACAAGTACATTGGACAGCTCAGTCTGCCGTCTGCTGATCCAAGGCTCATCCGAGTATAATATCTCTAAATAAAACGATTCGCGGTGGTGGGGAAAAAAACTGAAAGTCATTTTGTCGAATAACGAATTTCAGGAGACATGTGATAATTTCAAACGTAAACTGGAGACAACTAATTAAGAAATTCCCGTTCGATTGAACCTAACTACAGCACGATTGATTGCGTATTTCCTAAGAAAAAACTTTGCACAGGTTCCAGATTATGCGAAAATTCTAAAACATTGAAGGATTTGGTGTGTCTATATTTGCATGCAGACGATACAATCAATGGCGTTTTGATGTCCATCAATTCAAAACCCATTTCCACAAAAAGCCGTTCGTCGGCGACAAAAGCATCGAGTTCCGATTGGTCACGATTGCCTCGTCTTCACTCTGTACCGATCCACTGGAAAGTTTGCACGTTGGACGGTTATATCTATATCGCTAATCTGTGAGCTGTCAATGCTGCAAATTTATATTCGAGTGTTGACAAACCGAAAAAGCGGAAGCATGTGCATAATGAAAAAAAGTATTTAAATTCAGTGAACGAATAAAACATAGGTGAATGACTTTTTCCGCGTAAAATCGTGGTTTTTTGTTCTCTCAGTGCAGTTTCACTGTTTCGTATTCAAGTTTCAAGTACCGAAAAGTGCGCGGACGTTTAATATAATGAAATCTTTCAACGTTAGTGAATGACGAAAAAGTGCATGTTAGATTGAATTAATTCGTAAAGATCAAGAGACTCCGTAGAGTCTCGGGACAAGTACATTTGACAGCTCTGTCTGTCGTTTGCCGGCCCGGAGCTCGATCGAGTATATTAAGCCACGGTTTTTCCGCCAGGCTTTGCATTCCTTCCGCACCTAGAGTCGCGTTTGTACTGTCAGCAGTAGTTCGGTTATCATTCGGTTAGCCTTCCCTGACCGAACTCCGGGTCTCCTGTAGAAGAGAGCGAGTCGAGTCCAGAAGTCAAAGTCAAAGTATCTAGTTCGATATTTGAACTTAGAATCTTTTCAACCTTTTTCCTACGACACAACGAATCACCAGTAAGCTACAATGAACCAAAGATTTATCAGACACCTCTCCGGTAAAGTACCAATTATTTCATATACCAAGTTTGTATTTGACTATTGTACTAACTAACACTTTGATCCAACGAATGTATAAAAAGTCTTAGGATCTCTTTATGCATACTGATTGTAATCCAATTAACATTATCATTTATAATAAATAACCTAATTTTAACTTATAGAATCGCTTAATTCTTTAACGATAACCCTTCCTTACTCAGGTCGCAACTAAGCTAAAGCAAGACTTCTCGAGGTCTATTAGCACACGCCCACCACACTCTTAGGAGTGTTGTGGGCGTGTGCCCATATATGTGCCCAAATCTATAAAAACGCTCTGCGTATTAAATTGCAGGGAAAAGCATATGGGACATAACGTTTACCGGTCGACGTTCAAACACCCGATCTTTTCCTTCACGCCTCTCCGGACGTGACGCGGAAAAAAGGAGTGATATCCTGGCCAAAATCCCCTCCCCGGGGAAAAAAACCCTGGACAAGTACATTTGTTGGTGGACCCCGTTTCCATCTGTTTTCAGAAAAAAATCTATCCTCCACGAAAAATTCAAGCTCCTAGAAAAATCTTATAAAAAAAAA
>JACEOJ010003555.1:0-16957 GCA_013761285.1 Campoletis sonorensis | reverse complement strand
TTTTTTTTTTCCAGTTTCTTCTCAATCCGATTTTTTTTTCGTGACTCTGTTCTTCTGACCTATTTTTATTTTTGTACATTTTGATGACTTTTTTCAATGCCCAACTATTTTTTGCTTTTTTTTTTAATACTCCATGATCAAGCGACAATGGAACACTTGTCCAATTATTGATATTATAAATTTTAGTGCTGGAGGTAAATCGTTTTCGATCTTGCCAATTTTCTGCGAATTTTGTACTTTTTTGGGTAGTTTTTTCCTGTGAAAACAAATGGAAACGGGGGTCAACAAATGTACTTGTCCAAGGTTTTTTTCCCCGGCGAGGGGATTTTTGGCCCGGATATCATTTCTTTTTTCTGAACCTTTCACTTTCATCCATAAATTTTTGCATTTAAGGTCCGCCATATTGGATCTGCTATTTTGAATTTCAAAATTTTGGATGCAGATTTTTAATCGGTGAACCCGAAAACCCCCGCGGACCAACTTTCGCTTTTCTTAAACGATTTTCGCAGTTATTGTTCGCCATATTTTTATCCGCCATCTTGAATTTTTAAATTTTGGGTGCAGATTTGTAATCAGCGACCCCGAAAACCCCCGAGTACCATGTTTTGCTTTCATCAAACAATTTTTGCATTTCTTGTCCGCCATATTGTATTCGCCATCTTGAATTTCTAAATTTTGAGTGCAGATTCGTAATCAGCGAACCCGAAAACCCCCGAGTACAAAGTTGTGAGCGCACGTAAGGAAAAATGTGTGTTTCAAAGGGTCAAATTGATATTTTTTTTTGCGTCTATTATTCTGGCCTTACCATCTGTCAACACTCGAATACAATTTGCGACTGTGATGTACACATTAGTTCAAATTTTACCCACGACGGATCTACGAGAAGTCCTCAAAAAACACGCTGTTTACGCGTCTCGCACTTTACGTCGTAAAAACTACCGTCAAACTTTCCGTGGTATGGCTACAGAGGAAAGGACCAATGGGAACTCGTTACTTTCGTCGCCGAAGACCGGCTTCAGTGTAAACGGGTCTTGATGGGCATCAAAACGCCTTTGATTGTGTCGTCTGCCCGCATATACAGACACGTCAAATTCTTCGATGTGTTGGAATTTTTGCATAATCTTTAGCCTGTGCAAAGTTTTTTCTCAGCAAATACGGCATCAATCGTGCTGATTCAAGGCTCAATCGAAAGAGTTTTTCTTAATTAGTCTCGAAACCAATTTTCAAGTCATCATCTGTCTCCTGAGCTTCGTAATTCGAGAAAATGACTTTCAGTTTTTACCCCCACCACCGAAATTTACTTTATTCAGAGATAATATACTCTGGCGAGCCTCGGGCCAGCAGACGACAGACAGAGCTGTCAAATGTACTTGTCCCGAGACTCTACCGAGTCTCTTGATAGTTCTATAGAAAACCTTTTTGACGAAATAACAATTTTCATAAACCCTACCGTCAAACAAAAAAGCTTCACGTGTTGCAATGCTCGAGGATTATTCATTAAGTGAACTGTGGAGGCTCGTTTATTATGTAAATGGAAACTTTTTCTGGTGCAAGGATGAAAACAATATTTTTCTATATTTGCGTCTGAAAACATGTTTTTTATTGACATGAGCTTTGACGAACCGCAGGATTAAGTTTCACCGCTTCGCAGTCATGAATCGATCGCTGCTACTCATTTGGGGATTGATGTTGGAATTTTTATATCAGCCATAGAATTGTTATTAATTCTCATGCGTCGGTTATAAAGAACGCGCTTTGGCCAACATGGCCAAACCTAAAATATTGTCACATGGAATTAAATAAATTAAACTCATTTTATTATTTCACATTAACTGTTTTTATTTTCCATTCCTTACCTGTTTGCATCATCACCAAAAGAACGCCAACATAACCACCACATTCTCTTCGGTCATGGTTGGTCTCTCGGTACAATGTTTATAACCTACCTGTCAATTAGTTGGCCCCCCGCAGTCACATAACCTCACCGCTGTCATGTATTCGCTAGGTTATCAATTTCGTGGTTAAAAATTTCGCGTGACACATCAGTCTGAAACTCGGCCGAACTTCGACCAACTTCAACAAATGACGATACACTTTCGGTAAAATCGCCACGAATTTGATCTGACCAGGCATTAATGCATAGTACTGTACACGTGTTTGTCGCAACTGAGCGTATTTTCTTTGTCACTGTTTCTGCACGTATAGATCGTCCCTCTGATAATTACTTTTTTAAACTCTGTCATTGTATTGTCGCACGTCAGTCTATTATCACGCAAAACATTCATTTCCCAATTATTCAGAACGCGTGATGCGAATGTTCCCAAAGTTCGGAAATCGTAATAATGTTCATAATCTGTTTCGTTGCGAACGGGTAGGCGCTTACCGGTATTTAATATCGTTCTCACCATTTCCTCAACGAATACATTCAAATTGCGATCGTCCGACACGCTTTTTATGAAATCGTTCAATAAATATCTATTCATTATTTGCAGCTGTCTACCGGTACTGCTATTTAACGACTGTAATATTTGGTTATTGAAACTTTCGAACGGGTAAGCGTTGTGCGCCCACACCGGTCCCCAACTCTCGACGGTATCAGTCAGGTGTCTCAGCAAATGCATGTTTGTCGTCATGTTAGCAATTCCGAAAATTCCTTGATATTCCGTCTGAAAATCGTCTATCATTTCACGTGTTCGTTGCAGTTGTCGTGCGGTTATGGTTTCGTTGTTCAGTGCGTGCATTGCTTCCGACAGTATGCAAAACAAGCGCAAATATTCTTCCGGTATTAACGCGGTATTAACATGGTACGCAATAATACAAAATCCAATTACGCCATTCGGTAGCTTTCCAATACTTGGCCAATTGTATGGCTCTCGGTTTTCTCGCAATCGCACTGGGTGTTCGTATTAATTTTAAACGTTCGTCTATTATTCGGCGTATTTTTGCACTTGCCGAAAACCAGTTATTGGTGTCTTGGGCAGTTGTAATCATAGTTGTTAATTTTTTAACAACGCCGATGTCCCCGCAATGCATCGAGTCAACGACAACTCCACGTCGGAGATTAAATTTCGGGAGAAATTCCAATACAGAATCTCCTATCAAACCATTCTGCCTAATTCCCGTCTCTGTCGCCAGTGTCATATCCCGGCAAATTTCACCATGCGTACGCTCGACTATATTGTCCATTGGATATTTCCGAGAGCCGTCTTCCATTCTTTCGCCCGGCACGTAACAAAAATTGCACCCGAATTCACCGTAATAATACGTCGTATTCAGGATTTTAGCTCTAGCTGGGCAATCGCACGTACAAATAAGCGTCACAAATTTACTCGTTACCATTTCGTCACCATCATACTTCGATTCAATACCGGTAACGTACAATTTACGCAGTTCCAGGATTATCTGTGGCATGAATATAACAAAATCAGGATATCTAGAGACGCGGCTGCGTCTTAACGCCAAGTATGAAAAAAAAGAGTGTAAACGAGCAAGGCAAGTCGCGCCGCGTATCTACACTTGAGATTCGGCCCTCTTACATTTCAACTCGATCCCATTTAAAAATGCGTGGACCTAGCGAAAATCTAACGCCACTTTAATTATAGAAATCGTACAATCCGATTCCAATGGTGTCATTATTTTTTTCCTACGACCTCTAGAAGTGGGTGAACTCGAAACGCGAGACGAAATATTACGATTTTCAGTATCGCAAAAATTCCACACTCATACATACATACACGTAGAGAGTAAGGCCTAGCGGCTCGCGCTAGGCACCTACCCCCTCCCGTCGCTAGCTCTCTCTCCCTGTCCCTCTACCGCATTCGCGCTTCGCGCTATCTCTCTCACTCTAATGCTTCGTGATGGAGCGATATATATATGTCTAAAGTAAGACTGAGTTGACACGCCCCGCTCACTCTCTCTCTCTGTCCCTCTACTGCATTCGCGCCTCGCGCTATCTCTCTCACTCTAATGCTTCGTGATGGGGCGATATATATATGTCTAAAGTAAGACTCAGCTGACCACCCCGCTCACTCTCTCTCTCTGTTTCTCTAGCGCGTTCGCGCCTCGCGCTGTCTCTCTCACTCTACTGCTTCGTGACGGGGCGATATATATATGTTGAAAGCTGATCCTTAGATCAGCTGTCGCGCGTCGCTCGCTCTCCGATATTTTTTACAAAAAACAATGAAATCTCGGGGAAAAACTTTAAAAAAGTAAAAAAAGGGCGCCAAGTATAAAAAGTTGCACCTTAATTTTAACATGATCAGTCTATATTCTTAGTACCCTTCAAAAAAATCAATCAAATTTCAATGAAAAAAATGAAATTGAAACAGAGAAGAAAAGAAATATATAGAAAAAATTTTAACTGAAAAAAATTAAATAGAAATAAATTAAATTGAAAAAGGAAAAAAAAATCGAAAAAAAAGAAAAAAAAAATTTCGAAGCACTTGGCGAGTTTGGAGTAATGGATAATACATAATGTGATTTAAGTTATGCGAACAAACTCGCCAAGTGCTTCGAAATTTTTTTTTTCTTTTTTTTCGATTTTTTTTGTTTTACGAATGCGGCGCAGTGTCCAATCGTTTTTACTTATTCATACCACTGAGCGCTTCCTTTCAACCACATTTCGACCGATGGATACGACTTTTAGAAATGTGTTTTCGATTCATTCAAGTATTTCACGAGATGATAGTGTTCAACATTCTTGTGGTTCGCACTTGTTTGTATCACCGAATTCTTTAGTTTCATTCCAAAAGCAGGGAAACTCATGCAAGTTATTATTGTATTTTCAACTTTTCAGTTCTAGTGGCGGTACAGTCCGGTACAAACGCTACTCTTCAAATTGCCATTTTATTAGTCTTTGTATACTTAAGGAGTTTGCCGACCAGATTTTTGCACCCCCATGTGTCTTACCCCCTTAAGGTACAAACGATTTAAAAAGCGGTACAATCCGGTACAAACCTAGTACAATCGAATGGAATTCATAAAAATTAATTATTGTGTAACTAGTTGCCAACTTCACATAGGTCTTGTCAAGTTTATTGTTATAAATGATAAAAGATGAGCGTCACGAGTTGTACAATATTTAATGAGAAAACCAACCATGTATATGAGAATAGTCACATTAATCGCACACTGATTTTATTGATCTCGCACACCTTTGATTAATATAACTGCGGTGACCTTGTTGTGGAAATTTGGTGACACACGTGGTTCGGCCCAACCACGAGGTGAGAAAGAGAGAAAAAATGATGATGCACAAAATGAGTGAATGATTGCGCCCGATGCGCCAATCACGAGTTAATGAGTGCCACAATTACATCTTTTATTCACATAAGAGATGTGTGATGAGAATACAAAGAGTCAATGAAAGCGGGAAGACATAGTCGTTAACGATGCGTAGCAGGGTAACGGACAAAGCGTACTGAGAAGACAACATGGCTGCCCTCGCGAGCCGGCCGGCACGCGCTCGGGCACACACGTTGTGGTCAAGAGTGTCCACGAGGTGCTGCCTCGGTGTGAGGCCTGTGGGAAGCTCGCCTCGGTAGCTAATCGAGGCGGAATCCCGAACAATCGCCAACTTTAAATTTCGGCAACTTTCCCACTTCAGTTCTACTGAAAATATCATGAAGTAATTGTTTTTCATTCGAAGCATTAACATCTTTCGGCTTAATTTTTATTGTATGATGAACAGTATCATTATATTCGTTAATCCACATTTTGCTTTTTAGTGTACGGTTGAAGCGCTCATATATTGATGCTTTCAAATTGCTATACGTAGGATACATGTGTATATTATACTTTTTCATCAACGCCTTGAAATCGGAATTATAAAACTCTTTGCCTTGATCGACATGGAGGTTCTTCGGTATGCATCCTTTGCTGAGAATTGACTCCATTGCTGCGGTAACATCTTTACCACTCTTACTCTTCAATAGTCTGGCCCGGGCGAATTTAGAGAATATATCGATGACGGTGAGGAGAAATTTGTTGTTATGCCCCGGATAGCAACCACGATTTAAGAATATAGTTTTCACACGATAAAGTAAGAATCGAGCACATTCCTCGATCACGAGCGCGTCTCAGGTTCCTTCGACCCTGAACGCCGGAAATCCCGAATCGCTGACGGTGCATCACGCCACCGAGCGTTCGAGAAGGAATAATTAATAGAAGGGGTGAATTATCCATAATCTGGGGGAAATACGTAAATCATTAAAAGTAGTGACAACGCCCAAAAAAGGCAGTCTGCGTTTACAAGTCAGAAGTCTACGACATTCTAACTAGAAATTGGTCTCGAGGCAAATACACCTCGACTTTGTAAAATCACATTATTCTCAATAAACCTAATAGTACTTTTGTATAATATTGAGTTGGAGATTGACTCATTTTGGCAATCCTCGAATTACCTGTCCTCGACAACTCGTCCCTACGCTGACGAAATTCGCGGGCATAACATTGTGTTTAGAGTTGTTTTGCGCATATGCAGACATATTAACGAGATCAGCTTGCCACGTCTCATCCAGGCCGCGTATATCCACATGTCGACGTGGATGATTTCGTCGAGCTGGTTTATGCAACTCTTCCACCACGGTGCGCTTCTTCTTTTCACTCATAATTACAACACTGCATCAGATAATTTCATTTCATTCGGCGGGTCGCATTCCAGGCAAGATCTTGCAAGACCCTGGTAGAAATTTTGAGATCCGCAATCGTTCTTTTTATGGCGTCCATCTCAACGCGAACATTGATGAGGTTCGCTTTTATACGTTGTTCAATAGTAAGTGTATTGGCTTTACGTTCTTCACTGAATAAATGGTTTATATGTTCAGTGAAACTATCGATGCGAAGTGTTAATACATCGAGTGTTGGCGCATCGCCCGGATGTTTTGCTTCACCAACGTTGCACAGACGTTTACATTCCGGATTATAATGTCCGTCGGGTGTAGTCTGGAATCCGACGCCAGGTTTGCCTGGAGCACCCACACCACTTGTATTCAATTTTCGTCCAAATACATCAACAGTGATTTTGAGAATGCATGAAAATCTGCACTAACATGTGTTAATAATGATTTTAGCTTCGCGTAGTTCCTCAATAATTGATATAATCTCGTTAGAATGTGCGGAGTTCCCCGCAGCTTGTGATGCGAGTAGTAAACGAAGACGGTCCACCAACTCATTCGGATCATCCTAGTAAACATAGTCAAATTTAGTGTTTTTTCGGGCAACTTTATAGTCGAGCATACCCCCACCCTCATGTACACCACTTTGCTTCAATATATTCAATATATAATTTTTAAACTTGAAACCATTACTCAGGCGTATTGCGCCATCATTTTGATAAAATTTTCTATGCACATTCGTAGCTATAACAATTTTTCCATAATTCGCCAAATCGTACGGTGTCAAATATTCAAATTTAGGCACTTTTTTAAACAACAACTCAACTAATCCCGCCGTTTTTGGATACTTTTCCGCCCCAACAGTTATATCGTCGGCGTTGAATTCAATCGGAGAATTACCAACCCATAATTTATTGCCAGCGAGGTTTCGCACTCCATATGAGACATCGAGGATTGTTTTTTTATCACTCCGCAGTAGCCTCAGATATTCATGTATCAATTCATCAACATTTCCACGTGATTCGTCATCCGTTGAATTTCCGTCTTCCCCATCATGCTGATCCAAAACTGTTTGATCGAGGGTTCCATCAAAAGAAACATCCCGAAGTGTATCATTTTCACTGTCACCAATGTTTCTATGCTCTGCTACCACCTCCGCCGCCTCCTCCTCCTCCTCCCGCTTCTCCTCCTTCTTAATATTCACTTTTTCATCCTTAATTTCATGTTTCAGATTCTATTTGCATGAAATCAGCTCCTCCAATGGTTTAACAATTGGCTTAAACACATTTTGCATTTTACCCTGCGTAGCATTGTATCCGCTTTTCAACATTCGATGTTTACGTCTGATTGCATCGCTTGCTTTCGCAAGTTCACACAACACATCTTTTTCTCTCAAAACTTCTTTGCTCTTCATGTTGACACAAGTAAGTCAGATTCAGACTGCCCCAACACATCGAAATGAGCAATCATTTATCATTGACAGTTAGAAAAGAATCAAAACCTCTTCTATATCTACCAGCATCAATTTCACTATCCTTGTCTATCGTAATAAATCCATATTTGTTGGACTTCCAACACTCGACACACATTTTTTTGAAGCATGCATAAGTCATGTCGGTATTCACATGATCATTATATACATGCTTTAGATTCATATCATCCTGTTTGAATAGCGTTACAAAATTTGCATTGTCTCTTACGAGATGTTTTAGGATGCGAGTGTAGGTCTGACAAAGATGGAAACTGTCGACAATCTCATGTCTTCCCATAGAAAAGAATGCCCTCACATTATCCTGTTTTTCACACGCTATGTCATCAAAGATGAAGATGGAATTTGGATTTGCTTCACTCGGTGAAATAACTTGTTCATGCTCATTGAATGGATGATATTCAACACCATTCACAGGTTGAAGTAATTGTTCGAGCAGTTGGTATTTTGGCTGTTTCAACGACTTGGAATAGAGCTAAATGTTTTCAAATCTCAAGCCGTTTGGATGTATAAGCAGCGTTAGTAGTGCATTAGTTTTCCCACAATTTGATGGACCACAAAACACGGCGCGAATGCTGTCAGGTAGTATATTTCCATGACGCTTTTTCTTCCTTGCCCCGCCACCATCCGCCACAAATTCATCGAAATTAATTATGGGCAGTTTACCACCAGAAACTTGTGCCTTCGACTCCATCTCACATGCGACTAATCGAGAAAATCCTATCAAGAGACTCGGTAGAGTCTCGGGACAAGTACATTTGACAGCTCTGTCTGTCGTCTGCTTGCCCGAGGCTCACCCGAGTATATTATCTCTGAATAAAACGATTTCAAGGGTGGGGGGAAACTCTTTCTTGAATTACTAAGCCCAGGCGTAAACATATGATTTGAAATTTGAACTGGAGACTAATTAAGTTATCCCCCTTCGATTGAGCCATAAATCAACCCGATTGATGCCGTAATTGCTGAGAAAAAACTTTGCACGGGCAAAATTATGCGATGATCGAAGTATGCGTGCGTGTTTGTATATGACACAGAGAAAGGGCTCAATGTTCCTATCGTGTTTCTGATTGGTCGCGACTGACGACATATCCCTGTGTTCCCATTTGACAAAAAGTTTTGGTTACGAGTAACACGAATAACACTAATACGTCTTCATATGTATGTGTCCTTTGATCTCGCGGATATTCAGAAACGTTCGAAAATCGGGTATTTGGAAAAGAGTTCAAGAGACTCGTCAGAGTCTCGGGTTCAAGTGTCGACGAAAGAAAAGTGCGAAGACGTTAAAAAAAAAAGTCAACGTCAGTGGATGACGAAAAAGTGTTAGGCCAAAAACTCGTCAAGAGTGTTGTGATAGTGTGTGTAGTGCGGGGTTAAGTGCGGTTCCTATCTACATCGCTAAAGTGTCAGCTGTCACAACTGCAATATCTATATCTCTAATGTGTCAGCTGTCAAAGCTGCAAATTTATATTCGAGTGTTGACAAACTGAAAATGCGGAAGTACGTACATGAAAAAAAGTTATTTCGACTCAGTGAATGATTAAAATAATACGTAAAAGATCGTGATTTTGGGTGAACCATTTAATAAGTGATAGAAATTTCGGTCATGTGTCAGCTGTACAAGTCGCAAGCTCATATTCAAGTGTCGACAAACAGAAGTGCGAAAACGTAAAAAAAAAAATATTTTAAAGTTAAGTGATTAACATAAAAGTGTTTCAATGAATTGATTTGTGAAAAAATATTAAATAATGTTAAAAAATCCGCGAATTCGTGTAGCTGGATTAAGTGCTATAAAATACATCGAAACATAACCTCAATGATTCAGTGGCAAACGTTTTGAAAATGTGTGAACTCGCAAATCAATGGTGTTGATGTTTAGATCGTGGAACCCAACGAGATTTTTTTTTCAAGCATGTCCCTCATCTTCTTGTCCCACATCAAGACATATTTTTCGTAAAAGAGAGTGTGTGCGTGATGAGGCCTATAGTGACTAAAATGTATCTTGTTTATTAAAAAAAACTTGTAAAAACAAGAAGTGTTGTTAAAATGTTTTTTTTTTTTTGAAAAATTTACATGTGACTATTCTTGTGGAATCATGTTTTTCAATACTTTTCAGTTGCGGTCTACGAATCAACCAAAAAACTCTCAATATTCTACATGCTGGGCTACCTTCTTATGCTTTTCCTTTTAGACATTCCAATGCAGCTTTTCTTATCAACTGGAGTTTCGCTGATTATGTGAACGTTGTATTCAAGGAACATCTTCGTCAAGTTAATACATCAAAATGTCAGCAATAATATGACGACATGACTCGGTCAGGCTTGCGCAAGATTCGAGTGAAACCTCAATTATGACAAAAAAATCAAGACATTGAATATTTCTTCAATTCTGTAGTGTGTGCATTGTAGCAGAATTGCTATAAATGTTTTTATACCGTATCAACTTCATTCTCCCGGCAATGTTTTTTCTCATAGCAGTAAAATTCTTATCGCTGAGATGCAATAAAAGATTGTGTCAAAATTTTTCTTTACTCCGAAGACACCGCAGGCTGTAGTAAACTGAATTGAGGTTCTTTGCTTTGTCCATTAGATTTGAATGAAACTGCCAAAGCTGACGCAATGGACCATTTACTATTTTTAATGAATACATCAAAAGAATTCTCTCTTTCGCACATTGCTTTTTCTTTTAAGCATTCCACTGCAGCTTTTGCAATCAGCTGAGGTTCCACTGATTATACATGAGCATTATATTGAGGATCATCTTCACCAAAAAGTTTATAGATCAAAATATCAAAAAATGACATGGGATTACGTGGCCAGACCTGCGCAAGATTTTTGTAAAAATTCAATTATGAGAGAAAAATGTGGATATTGAATATTCCTTAAATTCTCCACTGCGCATTGTGGCAGAATAACTATAAATGTTTCTCCTCAGTTTCAATTTTAGCCTTCCGGGCATGTTTTTCCTAATAATGTCAAGATTCTCATCGCTGCATGAGACGCAATGAAAGTTTATGCCATTTTTTTCTATATCGAAGGCACCGCAGGGTGTACTAAACTATATTGAGTTTCTTCGCTTTGTCCAAATGGTCTGTCAGAAACTGCTGAAGCTGACGCAGTGGGCCATTTACTATTCTTAATGAATAAATAAAAACTATTTTCTCTTCAATATAAGAGATAATAGTTGGTTGATGAAGTGCAACGGCAATGCTATTTTCTGCGCAAATGATTGTCACGAGATTTCATTGTTTAGTGTGAGTATATCATTTTGTATATATTCTTTGCTCAAGTTCAATAGTATATTGGTTGTCAAAGTTTTCAAAAACCGAATCACCTTTGCCATTAAATATTTCAATGTAAAAATGTATTCTGTGGACAATATACATTTCACTTATTGTAGAAAAAAGAACAAGGGAACAGACTCGATTCAATCTTGCCATAAATTGAATAAAGAACAGAGTGTCAAAATTAGAATTGGACATTAGAATTATGCTTTTAAGCAGAAAATAATAAATTAAGCATAAAATGAAAATGAAAATTCATTCGTGGTATAGGTATATCAGGTAGCTTAACAGCAGAAACCATAATTTTCTTCAGACCAATGAATGAATTCTTATATCAAAGTTTTTGAAAAACATTCTTCATGGCTGTCTTACAGAATGGAATGTGCACTTTCATCCAGTCATCATTTATTCGAGCTGATGGGGAAACTTCGTGTTATTCAATATAAATAAACCCAAAGTATTGCAAAAGGTAGCATGCGTGGAAGCAGAAATCTTGATTTGCTTCAGCTGGTCAAGGCAATTTTCTAATCAGTTTGGCTAAAAATGGTTAACCGCAGCGCAGAATGTCTCTTATTTTTCAAATACAGTTTTATTTTATTTTTTATCTATTTCTTATTCGTCTTACAATTCTTTGCGGATACATAACATTTCTTATTCCTCTTGCTTACAATTATACAACTTCGTGAAGTGACTTGTGTGCAAAGTATTTTCACTTTTCGTTTCTGTGGCACTAAGGATTGAATAGTTTGTCAAAAATGTATCGAATTTCTTAGTATACTGCAGGAGACGCAAGGTATTAAACTGGAATGAATATTTATACGCTTTTTTTGTAAAAGCTGTACTAAGTTCGTTCTTTTTTTCTTTATAGCATCGCATTTTATATCCAATATTGAGCTAGGGTTTTACTGATTAGGTAACCGTAGATATTCGAAAATTATCTGTAATCATGTAAAAATCGTAGGATTCGGATCTGTTCAGAAAAAAAAGTTATGGCCAAAAATCCCTTCCCCGGAGGGAAAACCTTGGACAAGTACATTTGTTGACCTCTTTTTCCATTTGTTTCCACAGAAAAGAACTTCCCAAAACAGGGCAAAAGTTTTGAAAATTTGGCAAGATCGAGCGAGGAAAAATAAGATTGATTCTATAAAATTCTTTGGAACTTCACTCCAAATGACAAATACAAATGAAAAACTTTTTATATTTTTTCAAAATCCCAAGAAAAATAGCAAAAATTCCCTCCGTGAGTGTCCGGTCAAAGAATAAAGTCTACAAGTGAACGATCAATTCGCGCATTAAAAAAAAAATGCGTTACGAATATCAAATGGAAACGCCAGTGATTTAAGTTCGGCACTAAAATTTATAATATCAATAACAGAACTAGTATTTTATTGTCACTTGAGGATGGAGTATTTAGAAAAAAAAAAAATTAGTTGTGCATTAAAAAAAGTCACCAAAATGTACAAATATCAATATCGGGCAGAAAAACAGAGTCCAGAAAGAAAATCGGAATGAGAATGAACTTGAAAAAAAAATTTCAAACGAAAAAAAAAAGATTGAAAAAAACATTTCGGTCGAAGCACTTGACGAGTTTTTTTGCATAGCTTGATTCACATAATGTATTTCTCATGGTTACGAGCTCGCCAAGTACGTACTCCGAATTATTTTTTACATCCATTTTCTTTTCGTTTGAATTTTTTACAAGATTATTCTCACTCCGATTTTTTTATGGATTGTGTTGAAGCTTTTCACTACAAAAAACGTGAAATACAGCTGATCACAGTCAAACGCTTAACTCCCGACTATTGCCTGTACGGGTAGTCGGGAGTTGAAAACAGAATATTGCAATATTGTGAACAACTTAGATAAAAGTTAATGCTGGTGAATGATAGCTTCTATTATCTGATGTCACATGAGTGGAGTGGAGAGTAGATACTAAAATCATTAAAATGAATTCACGATGTTATAATGCAAATACGTGAAAACTCCAGGTTTTGAAGGTGTTGAGAAAAAAGGAGTGATATCCTGGCCCAAATCCCCTCCCCGGGGAAAAAAGCCTGGACAAGTACATTTGTTGGTGACCCTCGTTTCCATCTGTTTTCACAGAAAAATCTGAAAACAAAAATCTACTCCCCACAAAAAATTCAAGCCCCTAAAAAAATCTCATAAATACCAATAAAAGAAAAAGTAAAGTAAAGGAAAGAGTAAAGAAACCCAAAAAATCAATGCAGAACGACTACTCTCGAAAAATCTTAAACCCAAAAATAAAAAATAAAGGATAGAGAGAAATCCCAAAAAAAAATTCTCTTAAAAAAATTCTAAAGAACCGAAGAAAATACAATAACATATAAATCACCTAAAAAAAAACTCTCCAGAACCACTCCCGTCGAAAAACATGGAAAACCTCAAAAAATTAGAGAATAGGGGAAACCCCAGAAAATATCCTCTTAAAAAAAAATCGAAAAAACTGAAGAAAATACAAGAAAACGTAGAAATGGTACAAAAATGATAATAATACTAATAATAAAAGTCCATGATATTCGTTCAGCACTAAACATTTTTATATCAATGAAAGGACAAGTATCCTATTGATGTCTGAAAATAAATTAACGAGAAAAAATAAAATCCTTCCAAAAAGACACGTCTCAAAAAGTAATAACAAAAGTCCATGATTTTCGTTCAGCACTAAAATTTCTCATATCAATAACAGGACAAGTATTCCATCGATGTTTCAGATTTGAGTAACGAGAAATAAGAAGAAATCAGTTGTTGCTGGAAAAGAGTTGCTAGGTTACAAAAATAGATTTAAAACGAAAAAAGTCAACATTTAATTTACGTACATGATTAAAATTCACAATATCAATACTCGTACAAGAATTTCAATGGTATTTATTAAAATTTAGAACATTAACCTTGTATATTTAATTACCTATCGATGCCTCTCGTTTTTCCGGATACGTGATTCTCCCCCTCTGTTCCCCCGATTGAAATATAAAAGTTTAACCCCGTTTTTAAAATTTTTCAGCGTGGGTCAAGACTTTTATGATTCCAGTCAGACAAACGCTCGACTTGCAACCTATCACTAAGTCATCTGGCCCTCTTGGATTTTCAGAAGTGAAATTTTTCAACACTGTTCCACTATCGGAATTGAAAAACTTTAGCCAACGCCGAGAAATTGCAAAAATGGGCTACAGGTTATATAACTTGAGGCCACCAATATTGTTGGATTGGTAACAATTTGTTAAACGTTCACCACCGTACGTTGAGCGTATGCGCACAGAGTACTTGTCCGGCCCATAACTTTTTATGCAAATTGCTCATTCAAACAAAAGTCCGCGTAGTAGTAGAGTAGTCGTTCTGCATTGATTTTTTGGGTTTCTTTACTCTTTCCTTTACTTTACTTTTTCCTTTATTGGTATTTATGAGATTTTTTTAGGGGCTTGAATTTTTTGTGGGGAGTAGATTTTTGTTTTCAGATTTTTCTGTGAAAACAGATGGAAACGAGGGTCACCAACAAATGTACTTGTCCAGGCTTTTTTCCCCGGGGAGGTAAATGTGTCTTTAAACCATGAAATATGATTAGTCAAGTATTGACCTGTGCACGGTGATGATTGTGCATGAAAAACCGGGAAAAGGTTTTGTCAACAATTTAATCAACAATCTCCCAGTGGAATTACATCTACCCGGCTATCAATATTGTGTACCTGGCACAAAACTAGCTGAGCGACTTGCTCGCGGTGATTCTGGTATAAATCCATTGGATGCTGCATGCAGAGTGCATGATATTGCATATTCGAAAAATCGTGAAAATCTGAAAGAAAGACATTTGGCTGATAGAGTGTTGGCTGAAAAAGCCTGGCAACGTGTAACCTCGAAGGACGCTAGTGTTGGTGCGAGAGCAAGTGCTTGGGCCGTGACGAACATTATGAAGGCAAAGACGAAATTTGGTTTGGGTATGAAGAAAAATGTGAAACCACAAAAGAGTGTTTGCCTGAAGAAGGTTATTAGTGCGGCTAGGAGATCAATGGTTCAAAGTGATGACCCTCATAAATTCATTATGTCGGCGCTGAAAGGTGCACGTGCGAGTCTAAAGCATGTTAAAGTCCGCACACCTCGGGTTCTACCTGTCCCCCGGAAAATCAGTGGTGTATTGCCTTTTCTCATACCCCTCTTCGCCGGTCTTAGCGCCGTGGGTGCATTGTCTGGAGGGGCAGCTGCAATAGCCAAGGTTGTAAATGCAGCTCAAGCAGCTAAAAAAAAATTGAATGAAAATCGACGACGTAACCAAACGATGGAGGCCGTTTCTTTGGACAAAGGCTTGCATTTGAAATCGTACAAGCAGGGTTTGGGTTTATACATCAGTTCAAAAAACGTATAATAACGCTACCACATCGACCTCTCACCAACATTGATCTGCTCAAATATGCAAAAATCATGAAAATTCCATATTTTCGTGAGATCTACATGCGTGATACATTACCCGCAAGTGGACCCTTCAAGCAAGAGTCGGCAATTCTGAATTTAGATGAAAATGTGGGTCCTGGCACACACTGGGTTGCATACAAAAAGACAAAGGAAGTTTATATTCCAGTGTCAACAAACAGAAGTGCGAAAACGTAAAAAAAAAATTTTTTAAAGTTCATTGATTAACGTAAAAGTGTTTCATTGAATTGATTTGTGAAAAAATATTAAATAATTCAAAAAAATCCGTGAATTCGTGTAGCTGGATCAAGTGCTATAAAATATATCGAAACATTACCTCAAAAATTCAGTGGCAAACGTTTTAAAAATGTGAGAACTCTCAAATCAATGGTGTTGATGTTTAGATCGTGGAACGCAACGAGATTTTTTTTTCAAGCATGTCCCTCATATTCTTGTCCCACATCAAGAGACATTTTTCGTAAAATTGAGTGTGTGCGTGATGAGACCTAGTGACCAAAATGTATCTTGTTCATTAATAAAAACTTGTGAAAACAAGGAGTGTTGATGAAATGTTTATTTTCAAATATTTACATGTGACTATTCTTGTGGAATCATGATTTTCAATACTTTTCAGTTGCGGTCTACGAATCAACATCAACCAAAAAACTCCCAATCTTCTACATGCTAGGCTACCTTCCTTCGCTTTTCCTTTCAGGCATTCGACTGCAGCTTCTCTTATCAACTGGAGTTTCACTGGTTATGTGAACGTTGTATTCAAGGAACATCTTCGGTAACAAGTTTATACATCAAAATGTCAGCAATAATATGATGACATGACTCGGTCAGGCTTGTGCAAGATTCGAGTGAAACCTCAATTATGACAAAAAAATCAAGATATTGAATATTTTTTCAATTCTGTAGCGTGCATTGTAGCAGAATTGCTATAAATGTTTCT
The DNA here is from genome assembly GCA_013761285.1 of Campoletis sonorensis. Taxonomy (NCBI): domain Eukaryota; kingdom Metazoa; phylum Arthropoda; class Insecta; order Hymenoptera; family Ichneumonidae; genus Campoletis; species Campoletis sonorensis. The sequence continues at coordinate 200 of JACEOJ010003555.1, read as the reverse complement.
CTACAGTATCACCTTCATCCTCCGGGCCATGTTTCTTCTCATAGTATTAAAATTCTTATCGCTGAGATGCAATAAAAGTTTGTGTCAAAATTTTTCCATACTCCGAAGACACCGCAGGCTGTAGTAAACCGAATTGAGGTTCTTCGCTTTGTACATTAGGTTTGAATGAAACTGCCAAAGCTGACGCAATGGACCATTTA
>JACEOJ010003530.1:0-18430 GCA_013761285.1 Campoletis sonorensis | reverse complement strand
GCATCAAAATGCCTTTCGTTGTGTCGTATACAGACACGTCAAACTTCCAATGTGTTGGTATTTTTAGCATAATCTTGAGCCTGTGCAAAGTTTTTTCTCAGCAAATACGGCATCAATCGTGTTGATTTTAGGCTCAATCGAAAGATTTTTCTATAATTAGTCTCCAGTTCAATTTTCAAGTCATCGTCTGTCTCCTGAGCTTCGTGATTCGAGAAAATGACTTTCAGTTTTTACCCCCACCACCGAAATTTACTTTATTCAGAGATAATATACTCTGGCGAGCCTCGGGCCAGCAGACGACAGACAGAGCTGTCAAATGTACTTGTCCCGAGACTCTACCGAGTCTCTTGATATTTTTATACTTTCGCGCTTCACGCGACAAATTAAAGTAATAGAAGTCTTTCCGGACATTTAAGACCTCCCGTTCGAAGCAAACCGAATTTTCTTTCAAAAAAAAAAAAAAAAAAAAAAAAAAAACGAAACGAAGCCAACAATAGTAGTAGTAGTAGTAGTAGTAGTAGTAGTAGTATATAAGCGGATAGGGTCACGGAGACCCCTTGCAGGCACCTAGATCTTAGAGATCCTCTGTGCTATTCCGCTGTTCGTTTCAGACCGCCCTGTAGATAGCTAGCCCAGCCTGTTCGGCCAGGGTACACATCTGGGCGATACTGAGGTTTTCCTGGTCTCTGGGTTCCAAAAACATTTTCCCCCAGAGCTTATAGCGGTGAATTGCGAGGATGGGGCATCTGCACACAATGTGTGCGCTGCTCTCCTCCTCCTCTTCACACAGTCGGCACTCCCGTTGCTCCAAGATGCCCATTTTGTGAAGATGGGCCCGGAAGGCAACGTGGCCGGTGATGAGTCCGATTCCCAGTCTTAGCCTGTCTCTACTCAGGTTTAATAGTTCCTGGGCTCTTTTTGGTAGAGGACCTCTCATACAAAGTTTGGCTTGTCTGCATCCCGCCCTCGTGGTCCAGAGGTGGTTGTGCTGTTGTACGAGCTTACTTTGTATAATAATCTTGCCTAGTGCAAAGGGTACCCCGACGACTAGACTGTTAGGTTCCTCTTCCGTTCCCTTTTTAGCCAGCTAGTCGGCGGTCTCGTTTCCCTGAAAGCCCCTGTGACCCGGGATCCAGTTCAGGGTTATTTTATTGTTTTTACCCACAGCCTCCAGCTCTAGCATGCATTCCCATACTATCGCGGAGTCAGTGTAGGGTTAAGCGACGGCCTTGATGGCCGCCCTGCTATCAGAATAAACGAGGATATGGCGGCCCGTTGTTCTGTTGACCAGGCATTGTCTCATACTCTTGCGGATAGCCAGCACTTCAGCTTGGAACACTGTGGCTAGCTTTCCCATGGGGAGACTGATTCTAGTATTGGTTCTTGGGTTGTAGGCCCCAGCCCCAAATCTATCGTTCGCTCCTGATCCATCGGTGTACCAGATATCAGCACCAGGAGGGGTCTGGATTACTTTATCCTTCCATTCGTCTCTGGATTGAATCTGTATTTTGAAGGACTTATTCACCTGGAATTTCCTGGTGATTCTGTCCTGTCGCATGGTGAATGGGTGTCTCTGGTCGAGTCCAAGGTCGGTATGTCCTGCCCCTGTGCTTTTCTAGCTGTTCAGACATCTTAGCCTGTACGCCGTCTGCCTGGCTTGTCCCACTATACTAACGTTTAGTGGGAGGAGGCAAAAGGCTACCTCCAGCGCGGCCGTGGGGGTCGTCCTCATGGCTCCGGCCCCCGCCCTGAGGTAATTACCCTGTAGGCCGGTGAGCCGTCTCTCATAGGCGACTCTACCCACCGCCGGCCACCAGACTATTGCAGCGTACATCAGTCTGGGGAGTAGTATCGCCTTGTAGAGCCACAGGGCTACTCTGGTTTTGAAGCCCCAGGTCTTGCCCATGGCTCTCCTACAGGCCCAGTAACTAATGTAGAATTTGTTGCATTTCTCCATTAGATGGTGATTCCAGTTGAGTTCAGGGTCTAAATAGACTCCTAGATACTTAACTGTCGATGAGAAAGACACCACTTCGTCCCCCATTCTTAGGGGCTCTATGGTGGTTGGCTTGTATTTCTTGGTGAAGGTCATGGCTTGGGTCTTTCGAGGATTAACCGCAAGTCCCCTGGCCATGGTCCATTCACAGGTAACCTGGAGTGCTCTTTCTATTAGCTCCTTCAGTTCTGGCAGGAAATTGCCCCTTACCATTATTGCTATGTCATCTGCATAGCCATATGCATTGACCCCTAGCCTGTTTAATCTGACTAGCAGTCCGTCTACAACCAGGCACCACAGCAGCGGGGAGAGAACCCCCCCCCCTGCGGGCAGCCCCTGGCTGGCGTCCCGCTAAGAGTCAGTCCGTTATGTCTGACAGTCAGTGACCTGCCTGTCAGCATGCCTCGAGTCCAGTCCACGAGCGCTCTGGGCGCCCCGTGTTCTATCATCGATTCTTCTATAACCTCGTACGAGGTGCTGTCAAAGGCCCCTTCGATGTCGAGAAAGACCCCCAGGGCGTATCCCTTGGCCGCCAGTTGGCTCTCAATCTTGCCCACGAGGTGATGCAGGGCAGTGTCTGTCGATCTGCCCTCCCTGTATGCGTACTGAGAGTCGTTCAGTGGGAATTCTCCGAGGGGCCCATTTTTCATGAACCTATCAACCAGTCGCTCCAGCGTTTTTAGCACGAAGGAGGTCAAGCTGATGGGTCGAAAGTCCTTAGCTAGTATATGGCCGTTTTTGCCCGGCTTTGGGATGAACACGACCGTGGTCCCCCGCCAGGCATCTGGGATATATCTATGGGCAATACTGGCCCTTAGAATTTTGGTGAGCGGGCCCAAGATGTGTACCAGCCCCTGTTGCAAGAGGGCTGGGAAAATCTCGTCGGGCCCTGCTGATTTAAAGGGGTGGAAGGTTTGGACGGCCCATTCCACCCCTTGGGGTGAGACTATCTGCGATGCCAGCGTCCAGTCTCGCGGTGCGTATGTGCCTCGCGAGCCAGTGCCTTGTCACCTTTCGTCATCATTACTACGGAAGCCCGGGAAGTGTGTCTCCATAAGGTGACGGAGAGCTCCGCGGTATTTTCCGTGTATGTCCCGTCTGGTTTTTTCAGACACCCCAGTTGGGGTTTGTTATCTTGGCTTAGGATCCTGCTGAGTCTAGATGCCTCCGGGGCGCTCTCGACTCCTTCGCAGAATTCGTGCCAGCTCTTCCGCTTAGTGGCTTGTATGTCACTGCTGTAACGACATTGGAGGTCTCTGAAGGCCCTCCAGTGTTCTGGCAGTTGTGTTCTTTTGGCCTTGTTGAAGGCTTTTCTCACCCTGGTCCTGGTTTCCGCCAGTGCTTCGTTCCACCAGGGTGTCTTGTACCGGTTGTTGACGGGTTTTAGGGGGCAATTTGCCTCGTAAGCGTCGACCACTACATTACGTAGTTTGGTCGCGGCGAGGTCCAGCCCCTCCCTGTCCCGGAAGTTCGTTGGGATTTGTGGGGACCAGTCCTTCAATGCGGCCCGGTAACCCTCCCAATCCGTCTTTCTGCGGCGGCGGCGCCATGCAGCAGCCGGCGTGTGCTGTACTGTCATCAGGATCTGTCGGTGGTCGGAACTTGAGGCCTCATTGGAGACCCTCCAGTTGTTTACCAACCCGACCAGACCTGACGTGCAGAGGGTGAGGTCTATTACCTCCTGTCTTCTGGCATCCATGAACGTGAATTCATTGCCCCTGTTTAGAATAATAAGCCCCGCGCCCATGACGAAATTGTGGAGCCTTTCTCCCCTTACATTGATGTTGGTGCTCCCCCAACCAGTGTGGTGGGAGTTGGCATCGCAACCAATCAGGAGTTCCAGCCCTCCGTCTTTCGCATGTTCGACCAGGGTACATAAATCTTTGGGGGGAGGAGGGTCCGTGGAGTCGTAGGGCATATATGCTGACCCTATCATGATCTCCACGGGCCCACCTGGCCCCGTGTTAAGCTTCATGGTAATGACTGTGAGATCTGATGAACTTACCTGAGGTACGAGCGTTGCCTCCGGTCCCTTCCCGATGATACAAGTCCTCGGTTTTCCCTCGGATAGGGGGGCTGTATATTTTCCCGCACCCTCCTAGGCCTTTGATGGTCCCGTCCAGTAGCCATGGCTCCTGCACGAGCGCCAAGCCAACAATAACAAGAATTAAAAAAAAACGAAATAATTTTCGGTCTACGAGTTGAACTTTGAGGAAATCCGAACATATCATTAAAATTTTTTTGTGCTCTTTTCATAGCCCACTACAACAACAAAAAAAAACACACGAAAACCGAATTTTTTTTAAATTCTGCAAATTTTAATCCCATACAGTATTTCCCTCGAATTCAAAAAGAATTTAATGATTTGAACAAAAAAAAGAAACCAAAAAAAAAACTTGATTGGAAAAAAAATTTTTTTTTACTTTTTGCGGAATTTCACCTTTTACACATAAAACAAACTCGTTTTACGAACCAATTGCAAATACAAATAAAATATTAACAAATAATCCGAATAAAAAAAAAAAAAACAACAACAAAAAAAAAAGCACGAAATAATTTCTTTTTTTTTTAAATTTTACTCTTCCAGTAGATTAATTTCGTTTTCCCCAGACTATATTGAAAAAAAAAAACAACGAACAGAACTAGAATACAAAAAAAAAAGGAAAAAACACAGAACCCAAAATAGAGCCAACACGACCGCCCCGACGCACCAGTACGCGTCAGAATAATACACCCTCATTCTTTTATTTACCTGAAAAAATGGAGGGAGTTGGCATGACTTTCCGTGACATTTACGGACTCATCCCAACTTTCGATGGAAAAAACATCCCTGTAGATCACTTTATCGGCGCTTGTAAACGAGCTGCAAAATTAATTCCCGAAGCCCAGCTTCCGCAATTTCTCGTAACTATACAGTATAAATTGACAGGATTCGCCCAAGATTTGGCGGAAACAAAAAACTACACAACTCTCGATGAATTTTATCGAGATCTCAAAGAAAGTTTCGGTGCCACTATCGAATTACTAGACCTAGAATTAGAACTCAAGGCTATTTCTCAAAATTTTAACGAAACGGTCGCAGAATACGCGACACGAACTCGAGTAATTTTGAAACGAATAACGGAACGATTAAACGAATGTTACAACAGAGCTGACGAACAAGTATATTTAAACAAAAGAATAGAAGAAGTCCGAAAATCGGTAACCAGAGCCTTTGTCAGAGGACTCTTTGATAAAATCGCAGTAAATTTGAACCAACAAAACCTCAGAGATTTTGACACAGCAGTCAGAGAAGCAATTCACGTAGAGCAGGAACTTCGACACCGCCAATCAGTAAATCATGGTAGAATATCTAATGAACACACCCTAACACAACCAATAGAAACAGCTAGAGTTCAATTTGCTGAAACCAGAAACCAACACACAGATGTATTTTGTGAACTTCACCAATCAGGAAGTCACTCCACAGGAAATTGTCACACACTCAGAGAACTGAGAGAAAAAATGAACCAAAATTTTAGAAACCAATCCCCTTTCGACAACCGATTCGATAATCAACAAAGCAGGTATCGCAGCAAATCGCGCGGCCGGCAACATTACGGATATCGAAATAACTCACGAGAGCGATATCAAAACAACTACAGAAACCCAACCTACCAGAACCGATACCCACAAAATAACTATAATAGATAAAGAGACAACCCAAATCAAAACAACCACAGAAACCGAAACTACCAGAACCGATACCCGCAAAATAACTATAACAGACAGAATCAAAACAACTACCACAGGAATAACCAAAATAACCAGCAAAGCAATTTCCAAAACAGGGACAATTTACAAAATCGAAACAGAAATAGTAGATGGAACGACTTTTATGACAGACAACCCGGTAGTTCTAGAAACAACCGCGATTACTCACAAAACAGATTCCGCGATGACTCGCAAAACAGATTCCGCGAAAACTCGAACAACCAAGGACCCAACGGTAGAAACCAAAACCGAAATGACGACAAATTTGAGGCATTGACCAACCAATTCCAACAACTTGCAAAATTTGTGACAGAAATCGCCCAAAAAAACGAGATGGCGACTCCGCGGAACAGCGCGACCGGGAGCGCATCACAAGAGCGCACAGCCCTAAACCATTAGATTCAAGAACACAAATGATTAAAAAAGCAAGAATTTCAATAGGGAAAACAAAAAGACATGCACCACCGACTGTTAAAGTAAACTCAATAGACTTGCTCGAAAAAGATACAACATTCCTAATCGACACAGGAGCAGAAATAAATTTGATAAAAAGGGACGCAGTAGCAAAACATGTTCAAGTCGATTTTTCAACAATTTACGAACCTACGGGAATAACGGACGATACTATTTTCACATCGGGAACATCCGTAATTCAAATAAAGGGAATGCCGGTCGAATTCCACATAATTCGATTCCGATGGCCAATTCCCCAGGACGCTGTTCTGGGCGACCAGTTTTTTAAAGAAACACCAGCCGATATTTTGTACACCCAATCTTGCATTACTTTCAGAGGCATACACATACCTTTTGAAACAAATGAAAAGGTTTTCATTCCAGCTCGAACCAAATCGACCATCCATATCAGAATCAAAAACACAAACTTAACAGAAGGTTACGTACCAAGAATCGAAGCTGGCGAGGGATTGTTTATCGGTGATGCAGTAGTTACAAACCGTAATGGTGTCGCATATTTATGCGCCATAAACACCAACGATTACAACATCCACTTTCAAATCCCAACAATAGAATTACAGCCCATAGAAATCATATCCGACATACCAGTCGATACCGACAATCACGGTTCTCACGATCTTTCAACCGAAAATCGTGCAGAAATCCGTATGGCAAGAACACCAGAGAAATAGGAAAGGTTCAATAGGCTAAAACCTCTCTTGCATCTAGAAAACCTAGATGAAGTAGAGAAGGAACATGTCCTACAACTTACCTCCGAATACTCGCACCTGTTCTCCTTGCCCGGCGAACGACTAGGATCAACATCATTCGTGAAACACGAAATTTTTACAACTGATGACATTCCAATAAATACAAAGCAATATCGATTCCCACAGGTCCATAAAGACGAGATACGCAAACAAGTCAGCGATCTCCTTGATAAGGACATAATCCAACCATCCTTGTCACCATTTAATTCACCCATTTGGATCGTTCCAAAGAAATCCGATCACGAAGGCAATAAACGATGGCGTATGGTCATTGACTTTAGAAAGCTTAACGAAAAAACGACCCCTGATGCGTACCCGTTACCAAACATAACGGATATAATAGACCAATTGGGTAGATCCCGTTACTATTCAGTGCTAGATTTGCCTTCAGGTTTTCACCAAATCGAAATGCACCCCCGGGACAAACCCAAAACTGCCTTTACCACACCAAATGGACATTATGAGTTCAACCGGATGCCATTTGGCCTAAAGAACGCACCCGCAACATTCCAACGATTAATGGATGTTGTTCTATCCGGACTCCAAGGTACCGACCTATTCGTCTATTTAGACGATATCGTTATTTACGCCGCAGATCTCGAGGAACACAAAACAAAGTTCCATCGATTAGCAAAACGACTGACTGATGCTGGCCTCACGCTTCAAACAGACAAATGCCAATTTCTCCAGAAGAAAGTGGAATATCTGGGCCATGTCATCAGCGAAAAAGGTTGCCAACCAAGACCCGAACTAGTACGGGCAGTCCAAAATTTTCCAGTGCCCACAAATAAGAAAACCATCACACAATTCCACGCACTAGCGAACTACTACAGGAGATTTATCAAAAATTTCGTAACAATTGCCCTTCCGCTATCGAATCAATTAAAAAAGACAGAGGAATTCAAGTGGACAAACGACTGTCAAGAAGCATTCGGAACTCTCAAAACAAAACTAACAAACGAACCAATCTTGCGATATCCAAACTACGAAAAAGAATTTAAACTAACAACCGACGCATCGGATTATGCGATTGGTGCCGTGCTCAGCCAAGAGCACGACAAATTTGATCATCCAATAGCTTTCTACTCCCGTACACTCTCGAAAGCCGAAAAAGTGTACGATGCAATGCGAAAAGAACTTTTAGCAATGGTACATTCTATCCAGTACTTCAGGCACTACCTGTACGGACGTCGCTTTACCCTCGTTACCGACAACAGAGCACTGACGTACCTAATCAACAAACCGAATCCGCCACAACAACTGCAACGTTGGCAGGCAATCCTTAACGGATACGAATTTAGCGTACATCATAAACCAGGGACACTTAATGTCGTCGCAGACGCACTTTCACGAAACCCAGCAAACGCCTTTCTCGTGAGACCTCGAGAGGAATCGACAGACGTCAACGAAGAAGACTTAAAAAGACTAAAGATGACCCAACAAAGAGAAAAACGCTACAGATCATCTTCAGACGAATCATCTGGAAATCCATCACCGGACAAAGTAATAATTTTACCAGAAGAAGAAACCGAGACTACAAACGAACAATCGAACTCAAAAGAAAAACCAAATAAGCAACATGTTATTGAAGGGAGTGCACACCCTAACATGGATATAGAAACCGATAACAACCAGGACGAACCGACGTCCGAAGAAGAAGAACCAATGGAACTAATGGATCAAGAAAATCAGCGAGCCCCACGGAATACGAGCGATAGTAAAATGGAATACGATGTGGATCGCAAAGGGAACCGCACCACATCAGACGACGAAATGGAAAACGAAACAGGCAACGAAACAGGAAATCGAGAGAGAACTACTACAGAAGTTATAATGAAAGAAGTAATAAATAAAAATACAACGCTACAAAAAGAAGAAACGATATACGAAGATAAAATGATACAAAATAATGAAAGTGATAAAAATGCAACGATGGACTCAAAAAAGAATTACGAAGGAGCCGACAAGAGCTCAACACTACGAAAATCAACAAATGAAGTTAATGAAAATTTAAAAATGCAAAAAACGCCACAAACGGCAAATGAAAGTGAAAAAGTACAACGAAACAAAGAAAATTATGGAAATCCAATACGCCAAGACGACAAAGAAGTGCGCGAAAGTAAAACGACTCAAGAACGAAGAAAATGAAACAGATTCAACAAGTGAAAAAAGACAAGTGCATCAAAACCCAACAAAAGAAAACGAAACAAAAACACAAAGTGAAGCCACGACGCACGAAGAAGCGGAACAGAGCTCAACGGGACGAAATAAAAATGAATCAAACGAAAATGATGAAATGAATAAAAATAATGTAAGCTCCGCGCTGCATAATCCAAAAGAAGCAGACCCTGTGCTGCCAACACTAAGAGCTCTCAATCCCGCAAATCAATCAAGTGGCCGATCGAATGCGAAAGATGCAAGTACCCAATCCACCATTGAACATTTAAACGCGCAGCAACTAGACAGTCAAAAAGAACAAGTGTTGGAAAACTCAAACCACGCAAAGTATCCGGTAACCGCGACCTTTAGGTCACCTCCAGTCCACTATTCGGAGGATGATTCAGACACGGAAGAAGATTCAGGTGAAGAAGACGAAGTAACGGAACCCAACTTTCGGTCGCCAACGGAAGTTACAACACCAACACCGAAACGTGGACGCGGAAGACCAAGGAAAAACCCAATCAGTCCACAGTCCAAAGTGATAGTTAAAAGAAGACCCGGCAGACCAAAAAAATATCCAGCAATACAGCAACCAACATCACCCGTAAAAAAAAGACCTGGCAGACCTAGGAAAAATCCCGTCATACAACTTCCAGCTCCTATGGCAAATCGAGGACCAGGGAGACCACGAAAGCAAAATTCAGAATACCAACCCAGCAATATCGAGGATACTGATCCACCATTTGAATTACCGCAATACCACAGGAAAAAACTCACACTACCCGAATCTGAAAAAGCAACGAGAAGCAATACGAAAAAATACGAGGCAACGATAGAACAACACTCATCAACTGAAGAATCGGATAATAACACCACGAATGAACATCAAGAAGAAAACCAGGAAATCCCCAACGAAACAATAACACCGCAACCAGAAGAAACCGAAAACCAAGCAGAACGTCAGAAGGAAATTCCACCAACAACGCGACGAATGGCATCAACCGAATAGGACGAACCACCACACAATCAAACCCCGTCAAAAACTAAAGGAATTCCTGCCCCACAAGTACCACAGGCCACAGAAAATGTAACGATCACACAAGAAAACTTCTTATCAAAGGGAGACAATATAGCACACTTCTTAGCAGCTGACTGCATTATAAACACAATGGTTTCGAAAGTTCTACTCGAAAAAGGAAAAATCAACCAGGAACAATTCTTACAATACAAACCAAGAACCGGTAACATCTTAACATCGTGTCACGGCGAAACCAATTATTTTACAATCTTCTGCAAAGAAAAATCAACAGACAATGTGAACTTATTCATGATCAAAAAGTGCCTTCGAGTACTCCTGCAAATGCTACACACGAAAAATCTGACGTCCTGCACACTATCAAAAGACCCAGAAATCATCGACGCACTCACGTGGTCAAATATCAAAACAAACCTACAATCAATGGTAAAGGGAACGAAATTCTCAATCACCTTGTGTGAAGGACTCATCTCAGTACCACCATTAGAAAACAGGAAAGCGATAATATCAGAACTCCACGGATCCACCGTAGGAGGACACAAAGGAACCACGAAAACATACCAACGAGTAACATCTCAATACTATTGGAGAAACATGAAAGAAGACATCGAAAAGTTTATTAAATTTTGCTACGATTGCCAAAAAAACAAATTAGTACGCGTTAAAGATCGAGCTCCCATGATCATCACTCACACACCAACAAAAGCATTCGATAAAGTTGCCATCGACATAGTCTCGGACCTTTACCCAAAACGAGTAAAGGATACGAATATATCCTAACAATCATGGATTTATTCAGTAGATTCAGTATCGCAGTACCCTTAAAACGAACAACGCGTCAGTAGATGTTGCTAGGGCACTGTGCCAAAATTTCATAACAACATTCGGCGCGCCTCGCGCAATCCTCTTAGACCAAGGTACAAACTTCATGTCCGAAGTCTTCCAATCATTTGCCGAACTCTTCCAAATCCGACATTATAGACCGTCAGTATATCATCCACAATCAAATGGCGCACTCGAAAGAAGCCATCACAGTTTAATAGAGTATATCAAACATTACAGAAACAACAATCGAGACTGGGAAGAACTTATCTCATTCGCAACACTATCACACAACACAAGCATTCACGAAGGAACAGGATTCACTCCGTACGAACTAGTTTTTGTTTACCCGGCAACCTTGCCATCAGAATTTCCGCCACCCGAAAAAGTTGTCACATTCGACGACTACATAGTAGCATTAAACAACCACATGAAGAACGTTCAAGAAATGGCATACAGAAAACAACAAAAAATTAAAGAACGAACGAAACGTTACTACGACCGACGAACCAAAACACCCAAGTATCAAGTAGGACAATTAGTATTTTTAATTAAGGAACCTAAAAAAGGGAAATTAGACAGTAACTACACAGGACCATTTGAAATCCTGGAAATTAGAGATAACAATAACGTTAAATTGCTCATGGAAAACGGAAAAACAAGGATAGTACACGTAGACAAAGTAAAATCGGCATATGTTGCAGATGCCACGCCGTTGCCCGAGGCGGCGACAACCCCGTAAAAGTAACATCATTTTCGGAGAATCCCGGACTTTATTCCCAGCAACTTGGAAAACTTCAATCATACCACACGACCTGGAACTTAGTAACATACATCAACACACATGGACTATTGCTCAGGAAACAGCAAATACAGGAAAACCTTCAAAGTATCAAGAGACTCGGTAGAGTCTCGGGACAAGTACATTTGACAGCTCTGTCTGTCGTCTGCTTGCCCGAGGCTCACCCGAGTATATTATCTCTGAATAAAACGATTTCAAGGGTGGGGGGAAACTCTTTCTTGAATTACTGAGCCCAGGCGTCATTTTATGATTTGAAATTTGAACTGGAGACTATGTAAGTTATCCCCCCTCGATTGAGCCATAAATCAACCCGATTGATGCCGTAATTGCTGAGAAAAAACTTTGCACGGGCAAAATTATGCGATGATCGAAGTGTGCGTGCGTGTATGTATACGACACAGAGAAAGGGCTCAATGTTCCTATCGTGTTTCTGATTGGTCGCGACTGACGACATATCCCTCTGTTCCCATTCGACGAAAAGTCTTGGTTACGAGTAACACGAATAACACTAATACGTCTTCATATGTATGTGTCCTTTGATTTCGCGGATATATATACAAACGTTCGAAATCGGAAATCGGGAAAAGAGTTCAAGGGACTCGGTAGAGTCTCGGGTTCAAGTGTCAACGAAAGAAAAGTGCGAAGACGTTAAAAAAAAATCATCGTCAGTGGATGACGAAAAAGTGTTAGGTCAAGAGACTCGTCAAGAGTGTTGTAATAGTATGTGTAGTTCGGGGTTAAGTGCGGTTCCTATCTATATCGCAAATATGTCAGCTGTCACAGCTGCAATATCTATATCTCTAATGTGTCAGCTGTCAAAACTGCAAATTTATATTCGAGTGTTGACAAACCGAAAATGCGGAAGTACGTACATGAAAAAAAGTTATTTCGATTCAGTGAACGATTAAAAAAATACGTATAAGATCGCGATTTTGGGTGGTACAATTAATAAGTGATAGAAAATTCGCTCATGTGTCAGCTGTACAAGTCGCAAGTTCATATTCCAGTGTCGACAAACAGAAGTGCGAAAACGTAAAAAAAAAATATTTTAAAATTCAGTGATTAACATAAAAGTGTTTCATTGAATTGATTTGTGAAAAAATATTAAATAATTTTAAAAAATCCGCGAATTCGTGTAGCTAGATTAAGTGCTATAAAATACAACGAAACATAACCTCAAAGATTCAGTGGCGACCGTTTTAAAAATGTGTGAATTCTCAAATCAATGGTGTTGATGTTTAGATCGCGGAACCCAACGAGATTTTTTTTTTCAAGCATGTCCCTCATATTCTTGTCCCACATCAAGACATATTTTTCGTAAAAGAGAGTGTGTGCGTGATTAGACCAATATAGTGACCAAAATGTAACTTGTTCATTAATAAAAACTTGTAAAAACAAGAAGTGTTGATGAAATGTTTATTTTCAAAAATTTACATGTGACCATTCTCATGGAATCATGATTTTCAATACTTTTCAGTTGCGGTCTACGAATCAACCAAAAAACTCCCAATCTTCTACACGCTAGGCTACCTTAATTCGCTTTTCCTTTCAGGCATTCGACTGCAGCTTTTCTTATCAACTGGAGTTTCCCTGGTTATGTGATTGAACGTTGTATTCAAGGAACATGTTCGCCAACAAGTTTATACATCAAAATGTCAGCAATAATATGATGACATGACTCGGTCAGGCTTGCGCAAGATTCGAGTGAAACCTCAATTATGACAAAAAAGTCAAGATATTGAATCTTTCTTCAATTCTGTAGTGTGTATTGTAGCACAATTGCTATAAATGTTTCTATACAGTATCACCTTCATCCTCCGGGCCATGTTTCTTCTCATAGTATTAAAATTCTCATCGCTGAGATGCAATAAAAGTTTGTGTCAAAATTTTTGCATACTCCGAAGACACCGCAGGCTGTAGTAAACTGAATTGAGGTTCTTCGCTTTGTCCATTAGGTCTGAATGAAACTGCCAAAGCTGACGCAATGGACCATTTACTATTCTTAATGAATACATTAAAACTATTGTCCCTTTCGCATGAGAGATAATGGTTGTTAGATGAAGCTCAACGGCAATACTGTTTTCTTTGCAAATTATTGATACGAATTTTCATTGTTTGGTAACAGTCCATTCTTTTTGTAAATTGTTCATTCAAGATCAAATTACTTTTGCCATCAAGTATTTCTATGTGAAAATGTATTCTGTGGACAATCTACTTTTCACTTTTCCTTGAAAAAAAAAAAAAAAAAAAACAAAGAAGCAGACTCGTTTCACTCTTACCATAAATTAAATAAAGAACAGAGTCAAAATTAGAATCGGATATGAGGATTATGTTTTTAAACAGAAAATATAAAATTGTGAATACAGTGAAAATAAGAATTAATTCATAAACATGGTACATCAGGTAGCATAAGAGCATAAACCATCATTTTCATCAGACCTATTAATGAATTCATATATTAAAGTTTTGATAAACATGGTCCGTCGCTGTCTTACAAGAATGTGCACTTCCATCCAGTCATTATTTATCCAAGCTGATAAGATACCTTTATGTTATTCGATATAGATGAACCGGCCCAAAGTGTTGCAAAAGGTAGCTTGCGTGGAAGCAGAAATTTCAAATTGTTTTAGCCGGTCGAGGCAATTTTATAATAAGTTTGTCTGAAAATGGTTTACCGGTGTGCTGAATGTCTCTTATTTTTTACGTGCAGTTTTATTTTCTATTGGTTATTTACATTCGCGAATTAACGTTGCATGTTCATTCTGAAAGTGAAATTCAGGGTCAAAATTATCATTCATGAAAGCAAAATTGGATTTTTTCCCTTCAATTCTAGGAATTACAATTTTCAATTTTTTTTGTTTCCATTAGGGGAATGGATATTTTTTTGCAAATTGATTCGCTAATTTCAATTCGAGTATTTTTGAATACTCGAATTTAGATTTTTTATTAATTGGAGTATTAGTAAAATTTGGATTTTTAATTGGTTAGTTAAATTAGTAGTATTTAAAATGAGTGATTAGTTTGGTACTCAATTGGAATTTGCGATTTTTTATTCGGTACATAATTTAAATACTTGTGATTTCTATTCAGGAATTGAAATTTAGTTGATAATTCGGAATACCCTAAGTTAACAAAAACATAAATCTAAATAAGAAAAATAATTTCAGTTCCCCAAATTTCCGTTGGTGAATTGGTATTTGGTATATAATTTGGATGACTTCAAATTCCAATTCGAGATGTAAAATTCAGTACATCATTTCAATCGCAAAATGTATTTTGCAAATTTGCCCATTACTCTAACCATATTCAATTTTGATTCAGGAACTGAAATTTGGTACATATCTTTATGTACCGTAAATTTTGATTCGGAAATTTATTCGGGAATCGGAATCTGGTGCATAATTGGAATCACTTGCAGTTCTATATTTATAATTGAAATTCATTTTTATTTGATTGTTATTCGCGAAATAAGATTCGGTACATAGTTTTGGTGTACGCCATTTTTTCATTTCGCGTACAGTTTTTCCGTTGATGGTCCCTTTTTCCCCAAATAACCAGCAGTAACGGAATTATTCATTTATTTTGATTTAGCCAAGCTATGATAGTTACAATAATCAAAATTAATTAGTAAAATAGTATTAAGTAGGTTCCTTATCATTCTTTTCATTTTTTCAAGGCTTCCTAAAGTTGTCCAAATGATTCGAAAACGAATTCTTAATCTTTTGTAGAAATGAGTTCGGAAGGGTCAGCCATATAGCTAACTTTGATTAACGAACAATTACCAATCGAATAAAAAAATCAAGAGACTCGACAGAGTCTCGGGACAAGTACATTGGACAGCTCAGTCTGCCGTCTGCTGATCCAAGGCTCATCCGAGTATAATATCTCTAAATAAAACGATTCGCGGTGGTGGGGAAAAAAACTGAAAGTCATTTTGTCGAATAACGAATTTCAGGAGACATGTGATAATTTCAAACGTAAACTGGAGACAACTAATTAAGAAATTCCCGTTCGATTGAACCTAACTACAGCACGATTGATTGCGTATTTCCTAAGAAAAAACTTTGCACAGGTTCCAGATTATGCGAAAATTCTAAAACATTGAAGGATTTGGTGTGTCTATATTTGCATGCAGACGATACAATCAATGGCGTTTTGATGTCCATCAATTCAAAACCCATTTCCACAAAAAGCCGTTCGTCGGCGACAAAAGCATCGAGTTCCGATTGGTCACGATTGCCTCGTCTTCACTCTGTACCGATCCACTGGAAAGTTTGCACGTTGGACGGTTATATATATATCGCTAATCTGTCAGCTGTCAATGCTGCAAATTTATATTCGAGTGTTGACAAACCGAAAAAGCGGAAGCATGTGCATAATGAAAAAAAGTATTTAAATTCAGTGAACGAATAAAACATAAGTGAATGACTTTTTCCGCGTAAAATCGTGGTTTTTTGTTCTCTCAGTGCAGTTTCACTGTTTCGTATTCAAGTTTCAAGTACCGAAAAGTGCGCGGACGTTTAATATGATGAAATCTTTCAACGTTAGTGAATGACGAAAAAGTGCATGTTAGATTGAATTAATTCGTAAAGATCAAGAGACTCCGTAGAGTCTCGGGACAAGTACATTTGACAGCTCTGTCTGTCGTTTGCCGGCCCGGAGCTCGATCGAGTATATTAAGCCACGGTTTTTCCGCCAGGCTTTGCATTCCTTCCGAACCTAGAGTTGCGTTTGTACTGTTAGCAGTAGTTCGGTTATCATTCGGTTAGCCTTCCCTGACCGAACTCCGGGTCTCCTGTAGAAGAGAGCGAGTCGAGTCCAGAAGTCAAAGTCAAAGTATCTAGTTCGATATTTGAACTTAGAATCTTTTCAACCTTTTTCCTACGACACAACGAATCACCAGTAAGCTACAATGAACCAAAGATTTATCAGACACCTCTCCGGTAAAGTACCAATTATTTCATATACCAAGTTTGTATTTGACTATTGTACTAACTAACACTTTGATCCAACGAATGTATAAAGAGTCTTAGGATCTCTTTATGCATACTGATTGTAATCCAATTAACATTATCATTTATAATAAATAACCTAATTTTAACTTATAGAATCGCTTAATGCTTTAACGATAACCCTTCCTTACTCAGGTCGCAACTAAGCTAAAGCAAGACTTCTCGAGGTCTATTAGCACACGCCCACCACACTCTTAGGAGTGTTGTGGGCGTGTGCCCATATATGTGCCCAAATCTATAAAAACGCTCTGCGTATTAAATTGCAGGGAAAAGCATATGGGACATAACGTTTACCGGTCGACGTTCAAACACCCGATCTTTTCCTTCACGCCTCTCCGGACGTGACGCGGAAAAAAGGAGTGATATCCTGGCCAAAATCCCCTCCCCGGGGAAAAAAACCCTGGACAAGTACATTTGTTGGTGGACCCCGTTTCCATCTGTTTTCAGAAAAAAATCTATCCTCCTCGAAAAATTCAAGCTCCTAGAAAAATCTTATAAAAAAAAAGGAAAGAGTACAGGAACAAAAAAAAAGACTGCGGAAGGATTATCCTCAAAAAATCAAAAACCCTAAAAAAAAGGTTAGATTCCTTCAATTCCCCAGAAAAAATTAAAAAACATGAATAATGCTAGCACCTTGAAGAAAATACAAGAAAATGTAAATTACCTAAAAAAAAAAACTCTCCAGAACGACTCCCGTCAAAAAACTTGGGAAACCTCAAAAAATTAGAGAATAGAGAAAAACCCCAGAAAATATCCTCTTAAAAAGAATTCGAAAAAACTGAAGAAAATACAAGAAAACGTAGAAATGGTACGAAAATGATAAAAATACTAATAATAAAAGTCCATGATATTCGTTCAGCACTAAACATTTTTATATCAATGAAAGGACAAGTATGTTATTGATGTCTGAAAATCAATTAACGAGAAAAAAAGAAAATCCTTTCCAAAAGACACGTCTCGAAAAATAATAATAAAAGTCCATGATTTTCGTTCAGCACTAAAATTTCTCATATCAATAAAAGGACAAGTATTTCATCGATGTTTGAGATTTGAGTAACGAGAAATAAGAAGAAATCAGTTATTGCTGGAAAAGAGTAGCTAAGTTACAAAAATAGATTTAAAACGAAAAAAGTCAACATTCAATTTACGTACAGTATTAAAATTTACAATATCAATACTCGGACAAGAATTTCAACCGTATTTATTAAAATTTACAACATTAACCGTGTATATTTAATTAGTTATCCATGCCTCTTGATTTTTCGGACACGCAATTCTCCCCCTTTGTTCCCCAGATTGAAATATAAACGTTTTACCCCATTTTTTTAATTTTTCAGCGTAGGCGAAGACTTTTATAATTCCAGTCAGACAAACGCTCGACTTACAACCTATCACTAAGTCATCTGGCCCTCTTGGATTTTCAGAAGTGAAATTTTTCAACACTGTTCCACTATCGGAATTGAAAAACTTTAGCCAACGCGGAGAAATTGCAAAAATGGGCTACAGGTTATATTACTTGAGGCCACTAATATTGTTGGATTAGTAAAAATTTGTTCAACGTTCACTACCGTACGTTGAGCGTATGCGCACAGAGTACTTGTCCGGCCCATAACTTTTTATGCAAAT
>JACEOJ010003507.1:0-13123 GCA_013761285.1 Campoletis sonorensis | reverse complement strand
GAGATGAAGCGGAGGAGAAGTTGAGGCTCGTGGGACAAAGTAAGTGCTGAGGAATGCGGTGATAAGATAAGGATGCTGTGTTAGGAGTTTGACTGTGGGAACGGACGTGAAGTATCGGGTGCGAATGTGGGAAGGGATTTGAAATATAAGGTAATATAGGGTGCTCCCGTGACAGGACGTTTAGATGAACAACTTTTATTGGAAACTTTTTTCGATAAAACGCGTTTCTAAAAAAATAACTCAAAAATAGCGACTTTTTAATTTTTAATAATTTTTAATTGCTAAAATGCAACTCGGATTCTTACGAAAACTCAGGACTATGTTCCTATAGGTCGTAACTACCTATATAAAAATTGGCGAGTGGGTGGCCCATTTGAATAGAACTTATTCTAATTTGACTGGACTATTATAGAAATCGTACAATCCGATTCCAATGGTGTCATTATTTTTTTCCTACGACCTCTAGAAGTGGGTGAACTCGAAACGTGAGGCGAAATATTACGATTTTTAGTATCGCAAAAATTCCACACTCATACATACATACACGTAGAAAGTAAGGCCTAGCGTAAGACCTAAAGAGGCCTAAAGTAAGACTGAGTTGACACGCCCCACTCACTCTCTCTCTCTGTCCCTCTACCGCATTCGTGCCTCGCGCTATCTCTCTCACTCTAATGCTTCGTGATGGGGCGATATATATATGTCTAAAGTAAGACTCAGCTGACACGCCCCGCTCACTCTCTCTCTCTCTGTTCCTCTAGCGCGTTCGCGCCTCACGCTGTCTCTCTCACTCTACTGCTTCGTGACGGGGCGATATATATATATGTTGAAAGCTGATCCTTAGATCAGCTGTCGCGCGTCGCTCGCTCTCCGATATTTTTTACAAAAAACAATGAAATCTCGGGGAAAAACTTTAAAAAAGTAAAAAAAGGCCGTCAAGTATAAAAAGTTGCACCTTAGTTTTAAAATGATCAGTCTATATTCTTGGTACTGTGACGGTCTGGCAATAATGGAAGAATATAGGTGGCCCGTAGCGCAGTGGTTAGCGCTCCGGACTCAGACTCCGCGGGTCCCGGGATCGAGTCCCACTCGGATCACCTTTTTATTCGCTCATTATTGCTGGACCGTGCCTCGTCACAAACTGGTGTCAGAAGTTTCGAACCGACTACACGCTCACTCAAAATCAACGGCCCATCGAGGCACAAATCTACGGCCCACCGAGGCAGAATCTACGGCCCACAGCGGCAAATACTACGGCCCAACGCGGCAAAAATGAAACGCCCAGAGAGGCAGAATACTTCGAATCGCCCACAGAGGCAGAAATCTTTAGAAAATGTGACGTTAGTGGACGAGGACGTCGAACACTGTAAGAGGGGGAGTGTGACGGTCTGGCAATAATGGAAGAATATAGGTGGCCCGTAGCGCAGTGGTTAGCGCTCCGGACTCAGACTCCGCGGGTCTCGGGATCGAGTCCCACTCGGATCACCTTTTTATTCGCTCATTATTGCTGGACCGTGCCTCGTCACAGTACCCTTCAAAAAAATCAATCAAATTTCAATGAAAAAAAATGAAATTGAAACAGAGAAGAAAAAAATTTCGAAAAAAAAAGAAAAAAAAAATTTCGAAGCACTTGGCGAGTTTGTTCGCATAACTTAAATCACATTATGTATTATCCATTACTCCAAACTCGCCAAGTGCTTCGAAATTTTTTTTTCTTTTTTTTCGATTTTTTTTTCTTTTTCAATTTAATTTATTTCAATTTAATTTTTTTCAGTTATACTTTTTTTCGAAATTTTTTTCTTCTCTGTTTCAATTTCATTTTTTTTCATTGAAATTTGATTGATTTTTTTGAAGGGTACCAAGAATATAGACTGATCATTTTAAAACCAAGGTGCAACTTTTTATACTTGGCGCCCTTTTTTTACTTTTTTAAATTTTTTCTCCGAGTATCGTTTACAAGCTCAGGTATTTCAAGCGCCGTTAGGACCTTGCATGCAATGTCTCTTGGTGTTTCGACAATGTCTGCGGGAACACCAGAGATAGTGATCTTTGCACGATTCGTTTCAGATTAAACGTGTGAGAGTCGAGCTGAGATGTTTTTAACTGTGGCAGAAATCATGTCGTTATCACTAATGACTCTGGTTTCGAGATCGTTACATTGGAGCATTAATTCACCCTGAGAAGACTCAAGCGTCGCGACTTTTTTATTCAATTCCTCCACACCTTGGGCGAGCCCAGAGACAGGAGAAGTTAGTAGTGAGAATTGATTATTCATCGATGTGACAAGGGTCTGACTTTGATTATTTACGGATGTAGTGAGAGACTGCAATTGATTAAGTATCATGTCTATCTTTTCTGAGTTTGAGTTGTCAAACGATAAGCCCATGTTCTGGGTTGGTGATGAGAGTGGAGTGCGAGATGTTAACACAGAACGATGCATGGAACAATTATCACATCTTAAAGAATTACTCCTAAGAAGGTCTCGGCGATCATGAGAAAACCGTGCTACCGCGCACTCAATGTGATAGGTCTCACCACAGTCCCCAGAGCATGTCAATATACGTTCTCCTCTCTTTGGCGGTCACCCACAAGCAATGCAACTAGACATAATGAATGAAATAAATGAAATAAATGATGAAATAATGAAATTGATTAATACTAATTACCACAAAGCAATTTGGCCAACGTAAAGTAAGTGCATAGATCAGTAATACGATGCGGCGCAGTGACAGCTCGGCCTTCTTCGACAATTTTCGGTGGGCCTCGGCACGAAGTAGAAAGCAAGCACGAAGCATGAAATAGCGTCAATCGTCAGTTCTCGGTTGTTTCCGGAAAGACGAAGACTAGGGCCAATCCGATCAGTACCAATGACGACCGCACGGTGAGCAGTCGATGACCCATAAGGATAGTAGAGTGTATGAGCGATAGCAAGACGTCTACGCGTGTGTGGTAGGCTGATGCTCGGCAGCGATGACAGCTCGGCAGAACTCGTCAAACTCCATCAGCTCTCGGGATGTCGCGTGAATAAGAACCAATCACATCATTATAGGTAATGATCTTACACCGAGCGGTCGATAGCGCGCTGGGTCGATAGATAGTCGAGGAGTATGGCGATAATAGGCGCGCATGCGTGTCTCCAGAGGATGAGCGTGAGATCCAATCAGATCAGTATCGATTTCGATCACATACCTAGCGGTCGATGACACAAGCAGGTAACGAAATGTTGGTGAATCGATGAGCACGGGCTACTCATGCGCAGAGCGGACCAAAGCGACAAGAAGCAGTGAGTCGAGTAATCGGCGTGTTGAACAATAGTTAATTTATCGGATTATTTATGCTCTGCACCAGTGAATGAGAAGATTAAATAATCAGTGGCTGCAAAGCAAGTTAGAGCACGCTTCGGATCTGGAACAAGACGCCCGTAGGCAGTTTTGCAGCAGTAAAAGTTCGTGTAGAGACAGAGCGAAAAATTTGCGACCAGCGATACTCACATGCAGAGATTGATTGATTGATTGATTGATTTAATTTATTATGCCCCGGCAGGCCATAGGGCAAAAAGTGAATACCACGCGTAACATGACATGAAATGAATCGCATAACATATCATGCATAACAAAAGCATAACAAAAGCATGAAAACATCACGTAAAGCAAAGTTCAATCGCATATCATCATAATCATACTCGATATTTCGAGGGAAAACAAGAAGAAAAATGCAAAAACGTATAGGAGGCCGCAATAAACAATTAAATAATATAAAATAAAAGTATAAAGTAAAAATAAAACAAAAAATAGCCGCCATAAACGATTGAATAGTATGAAATTAAAGTAAAAAAATAAAATAGCACCAAAAAAATGAAAAAATCGCATACAACCGACACAAAAGTAGATGAGTAAAACGCAATGCAAAAATAAATGGGTAAAATCCAGTACAAAAATATAAAAAATTGCATACAATCGATACAAAAGTAAATGAGTAAAAAACGAGAGTAAAAAACGAAAAAAAGAGAGAGAGAGAGGGAGAAAGAGAGAAAGAGAGAGAGAGAGAGATTAATTGATCGATTGATATATTTATTTTGCACCTTGGACTAGTCCTTAAGGCACTGGGCGAGTTTACAAAATAGTATTGATGTGTGTTTGTTAATAAAATACAGTTTGTTTGTTGTTACAGTGGTAGTATAACTTAAGTTAGAGATCAAATTGAATGTGAATAGACAATAAATAATAATGGTGAGTGAGACGTTGAATGACATAAGCACTGAATTCGAGTGAGCGCAGTTAAGCATTGTATCGCAGTCACAAAAGGTAGTTATGAGAAAAACAGTACGCAGGCAGATAATCACAAGTAGAAGTCAAGATTTAGGTGAAGAAGGAAATAACGAGTAATTCAGGGTCAGCCGCCATTAGTCTGTATACAATCGAGTGCAAACAAATTTGCAAAAAGTTTTGATTTAAATAATAACATCGAATTGACTGCTATAAGTTCTGTGGGTAGAGTATGTCAGAAATCAATAAGTGAGGGAACAAATGAGTTTTTGAAGGAAGCGGTTCTACATGTAGGAATCTCGAAAGTTTTTGGTAGCGTTTGTCGAGTCGGACGGGACGAGGGAAGGGCTCGTGGGAAGAGTTCAGTTAGATAGCCGGGGGCTTTGTCGTGGGCTATTTTATGACCCATTATACCGAGAAAGTAAAGACGCCTCGTTTCAACCGTGAGCCAGCCTAGTTTCCTCCTATAAGGCGTGATGTCTTCCTCTCTACGAAGATTGAATATGAATCTAATTCCAGAGTTTAAGAGTCTTTGCAGTTTAGTGTTCTGTTGTCCGGTTAAGTAATTGTAGACAAGGCAGCAATAGTCAATGAGCGGAAAAATGAGGGAGGTAACGAGGGTTATTTTGAGGTTTTCGGTTAGTGCGTTTCTATTGTATTTGAGTTTATAAAGAACAAGATTGACTTTGGATGAAATGGAGAGAATGTGGCGTCCCCAAGAAAGATTTGAGGACATTATCACACCGAGATTTCGCGCTTCTGAAACGAAGGGAAGAGCAACATTATTCATCGTAATAGGGGGAAGAGATTCTAGGCTAATTTGATTAATAAAGTTTGCACTGCCTTGAATCAAAACACAAGACTTCGCGAGGTTTAGTTTAAGGCCATTCTCGAATGCATAGGTAGCAATAGTGAGTGCATCAAGAGCAATTTTCTTGAACCCGTCAGCAATATCCGAGGGAGGGCAACTCAGTATTATCTGAGTGTCGTCGGCAAAAGATAAGTGGTCACAATAGCTCAGTTCTGAGCCAATGTCATTGATAAAAATAGAGAAAAGTAGGGGGCCTAGAACGGATCCTTGAGGGACGCCAGAGTTGGTATGAAGCCAGGACGATGCAACGCCGATGGAGTCGACAACAGCTTGAGATCTGTTGGACAGGTAAGACGCAAAGCAGTCGAAAACGTTCTTCGAGACACCGATTTTACGAAGTTTGAGGAGGAGAAGGGCATGTGGTACAGTGTGAAAAGCTTTAGTGAAGTCAAAAAGAATAAGAATAGTGATATGGCGTAAGTCAACAGCTTTTCGTATGTCATGATTGAGTCGGAGGAGAGCAGTTTGGGTACTGTAACCTTTTCATAACTGGATTGTCGAGGGTCTAAGAGGTTGAAAGCTGACAGATATGAGGAAAATTGGTTGTGGACAATTTTCTCTAGGATTTTAGATAAAACACTTAGGTTGGCGATAGGTCTGGTGTCAGATAACGATGCTGGTGGATTCTTTTTTAGAAGAGGGCGAATGAATGCTCGCTTCCATGTTTCAGGGAATACTGCGGAGCTTAGACTACGGTTGAACAGCGTCGATAGTATTGGTGCCAATGCAGGTAAGCCTTTGTGTAAGGCAAATAACGAAATTCCGTCGAGGTCAGTGGATAAAGACCTAGAAGTAGTGGTCATGATGAAAAGGCGAAGTTCGACGGGAGTGATGACAGAGAATTCGAAAAAAGGACGATCAGGAGGCAATACGAAACAGTGAATTAATGGTAGATCAAGGGTCGGCTTTTCGGAAGTATTCGATATTTTTACAAAAAATGTATTTAAGTTGTCATGGGTGAAAAAATCAAGCGGAGATGAGGAATTCACCTTAACCAACCCGAGTGATCCAAGCTGGTTCCATAGCTTGGAGGGATCGGTGATTGACGATAATTTCCTTAAATAGAATCGATTACGAGCGATTTTTAGATCAGTCAGGAGGTCATTCCTGAAATTCCGATTGATTGCAAGTTTAAGAACAAAGCCAGATCTCTTGGCCTGTTTATAAAGTATATTCCTCGTTTTAATACGTGACTTCAGAAGTTCAGAGAGCCAAGGGTTATTGCGTTTAGTGACAGAGAAAGTACGTTTAGGAGCTAAGGTGTCAAGCGAGTTGTTGACTGAGAGGTTAAAACAATGTAGTAAGTCATTAAGGTCGCTATTAAACCTATTTAACAGAGCTTGTAGATCTTCGTCTTCATGTATGGTAGAAGCTAGCAATGCGACAAAGCTCGTATCATTGAAGTGACGAAGATTGCGTCTAGTTAGTGAGTGCTTTAGTGATGGGCTATGAGCAAAGACATAGTGCACTTCAAGAAGGTCGTGCTCAGCAATGAAAGGACAATCAGATTTATGGAATGAACGAACCCTGTCAGCATTGTCAACTATGAACACGTCTAAAAGTGAATCGGAAGAAGTATGGAATGTGGCTCCCGAAGCAACTAAGTGCAAAGTGCAGAGAGTGAGAGAATACAAGGTCGCGTAGGAATTTTGCTTCTGTGTTATTCGATGAAAGATTACTGTTCAAGTCGCCACCGATGATGATACTTTTGTAGGCAAAAGAGTAGCGATTGAAAGTTGCTAGAAAATCATTAAAGAGGAGCCCTTTCGGCCTTCGATACATAGAAATGAAAATTAGAGGATTTTGTCAGTTTGAGAGCGTATATCGAGAAACACATATTCCGGAGCATTCGAGAAGCCACCCCGAGATACCTCTAGGATGCGAGTTTTAAGAGATCGATGTATATAGCACGCGACACCGCCGCCACGTCGGCCGACGAGAGAATAGAATAGAATAGATTTTTATTATTGTACTAGGGTGGTGGCCCGCGAGTACAAATGAGAGTTTACAATAATAACCTTAGTCTTAAAAGTAACTTAATAATAATCTTAAAACTAAATTAGAGCTAATTACAATAGGTGTAGGAGAGTAGTTGAGACAAAGGTGAGGCTAAAGGACGAGTAATTGTGATCGAGTGACAAGAGAAAGGAGTGGGGGCAGACTAGGGTGTGCGCAGGAATTCGTATAGCGAGCAATTGAAGGTCGCAACCGAGGTCAGTTCACGCATCGACACTGGGAGCGAGTTCCAGAGCCGGGTGGCGGCAACTAGAGCCGATTTTTGGTAGGCGGATGTGCGAGCGGGTGGAACAAAAAGGTCGCTTTGCGGCGAGCGGGTGGTGAGAGAGGCGCCTGGTCGTCGGACGAGTTGTGCGGAGAAAAAGGTGGGGACTTGATATCTTAAGGCACGAAAAGTAAAGGCACCAAGAAAGTAGTCCCGGCGTTTTCCGACCTTAAGCCACTTGAGTCTCTCGTAGAACGGCGTGATATGCTCGTGTTTACGCACGTTGAGGACAAATCGGACACAAGCATTGAGAGCCCGGTGAAGCCGCAATTCTTCTACCCCAGTGATGTCGAGAAGTAGGAGACAGCCGTAGTCAAAGATCGGGAAGATGAGTGATGCTACAAGCAGGCGACGAAGGTCGACTGTGAGAGCTGAACCATTGGCCTTGAGCTGGTAAAGGGTTTTGTAGACTCTATTGCAGATAGATGAGACCTGCTCGCGCCAGTTCAACGTAGGAGTGATGAATAAGCCGAGATTCTTTACGGCGTTGACATATGGGACGAGATCGTGGCGCACCCTGACTTGAGGGAGAGCTAGCTGCTCAATTCGGTTGAGGATACGAGCAGACCCGAGGATCATAGCTTGTGTCTTAGCGGGGTTGAGTCTTAGGAGATTAGCCTCAGCCCAGTCACAGATACGAGTCACATCTTCGTTGATCAAGCCAACACATTCGCCAATACGCTCAGCTGGGCAGTGCGCAAATATCTGCAGGTCATCAGCGTATTTAACTATGCTGCAGTTTTTCACGACGTCGTTGAGGTCCGCCGCGAAGAGAGAGAATAGCGTAGGGCCTAGAACCGAACCTTGGGGGACGCCAGACGTAACGGGTAACCAACTCGAGTAGCCGCGGGATGTTCGAACAGCTTGGCTACGGCCTGTGAGGTAAGACCAGAACCACTGTAGGACAGGGCGAGATAGATTCAGCCGTGCCAGTTTCTCAATTAGCTTCCCATGGTCGACGGTATCAAACGCTTTGGAGAAATCAAATAGTACCAGGCTCGTCACTTCACGACGGTCAATCGCGAGACGCACTGCATCGACGACTTTAATCAACGCCGCTTGTGTAGAACCACCTTTCACAAAACCAAACTGATGGGGGTCAGAGAGGGCTGCACGCTGCAAGTACTGGTTAAGATCTGATAACACTATTCTCTCAAGTATTTTTGACAGGACACAAAGGAGAGAGATAGGTCTGAAGTCGGATGGCCTAGAGGGATTGCGGATCTTCGGGATAGGAGCAATGTACGACTTTTTCCAGGGTGAAGGAAAGATTGAGAGCATGAGCGAAGAGTTGAATATGTCCAGGATCAGATGAAATAACGGTGTGGTACAATGCCTAAGCAAGAATGCCGAGAAATTATCAGGGCCGCAAACGTGGGAGTCAGGAAGAGCAAGATGGCGGACGAGAGTTTCGGAGGTGATATGGGCGAAGAAGAACTGCGACTCGTCGAATTCCCGTGTTGTTAGCAGAGTCCCAGGTAAAACGAGTGTGGCGGCATTATGGACGGAGCCGAAGTATGCGTTAAGCTCATCTGGCGAGATAGCTATATCGGCGCGCTGCCTGCTGGGCACTATACCGAGACGTCGGAGTTCCGGCCAGAGATGTTTGGCATCTGAGACAGCAGCGAGACGTTGGGCGTAATAGTCCGTTTTTGTCCGTGAGATTAGCAGTCGCGTGCGCTGTCTCAGGATCTTATAGTCTGAGTAGACCAAGGCGTTTTTCGTGCGTCGCCACTCAACTCGAGTCCGGTTGCGCTCAGTAATTAATGCACGAAGAGTCGTGGTCATCCAGAGTATCGGGGGGCGACGAGCCGTGATCGATCGAAATGGAGCATGTGTCTCAAGAAATGTGGTAAGAGCAATGTTGAAATCAGCTACCTTATCGTCGGGGTCCATTGAACTGATAGCAGAGGACCAGTCGTGAGAAACTAGGATCTCAGAGAAATTCGGGTCGCGCAGAATGTTCCAGTTCCGACGGGGGGTGTTGCGCACGGGACCCATTTGTGGACGTGCGAAGTTCTAGATTATACGTATGAGGTCGTGACCGGCTACGAAAGGAAGACTGGTTTGCTCCACGTCAGAGACTTTTTCGATCGAGTCGACGATGCATAGGTCGAGCCATGTAGAGGAAGTATGAGTGTGGTAAGTAGGGTCAAATGGTACGATATCGAGGTTGAAGCAGTTGAAGATTCGACGCAGGTAATTACTATCTGGGTTTTTTGAGCAGAAGTTCGCATTCCAGTCGCCCATGATGACTTTTGATGCGAAATCTTGGCAAGTTGTGGCTAGGAGTGATTCGATGCTATCCGACCAAGCTATTTTAGGCGGCCTGTAGACAACTCCAACTAGCAGTTTCCCCCGTTTGACGCCATTTATAGCAAGAAAAAGATATTCAGGCACAGGTGAGTAAGACGTAGAAGCGGATGACGCAACGATGCTAGTACGGAGGGAATGGTCGGTGTAAATGCATACGCCTCCCCCGCCCTTACCAGTCCTGTCACAGCGAGTAAGGTTATAGCCTGCTATACTTACACAGTCGTCCGAGATGTGGGGTTTGAGCCAGGATTCAGAGATAAGAATAATGTCGTGGCGATGCTGTGTAAAATATTGCGAGAGTTCGGCGTGGCGAGGTACTATTGACTGAGCGTTAATGTGGCAAATTCGTAGTTGAGGGTCGGTGCGGTTGTTGGTCGAAGGCTGAGTGCGTTCCTGGGCTAGTCAGGGAAGAGAGTCCAGTTGGTCAGCATCGGTGATGTGGATCGCGTGAGAATCCGAGGACTTCTTGACATAGACGAGCCCCTCACGGTGCCAGACGTAGCGGTAGTTTTTTTCTCTCGCCGAAGATTTTGCTCGCATATAGAGACTGTGTACCTCAGCTGGGAGAAATTCATTCAGGTTAATGCGTTGTGTCTCGGGGAACTCAGTGTGGACTTGTTTGGCTTTGACTAGCCCCTTCGAGCGTTTAGCTGCGATGATTGAGTTACGCAGGTCGGGAGTCCTGAAAGTAACAAAGAGCGAGCGCGGAGCGGAGGTGTTCCCAGTGGCACGCATACGCCTGAGCTGAGCGATTTGGTCGTCTGCTGTGGGGACGTCTAGCAGCCCACAGATAGATTGGACGAGAGTCCGATCGTCAGTGTTTGATTCCGGAAGTCCGGAGATAACAATGTCACAGGCGTGACGTTCGCACTCTAGTTTCCGAAGGCGGTTCAAAATCACTTGGTCGGATGAAGATGAAGGCGGAGGGCGTTTCTCCAGTTCGTCCACCCGCAGAGAGAGTGAATTGTTAGCTTCGGAAAGAATGGCCGCGGTTGACTCGATGGAGTCTAGCCGCGTGGAGACAGAGGTCAGTTTGTCCAGGCAGCCCCTGACATCGCTGCGGAGATCATCTAGCCCGGTCATCTGTTGTTTTATTGCGGTGACATCGTTCATGACTTGATCTAGCTTATCAAGCTTCTCTAGTTTGGAAGAAAAAGTGGCCACGACAGACGCGAGAGAGGAGATTTGGCTGGCAAGAGAGGGCGCAGTACAGTCCGAAGGCGCTGGTGAGGAAGCGAGACTGGAAGTATTTGCTGACAATTTGACACACGTAAAACAGCTGACCGTCTGGCTGGACGGTAGTTCGGCCATGGAAGCGATGTTGAGCCGACTCTTGAAACAAGCACTGTGAAAACCGTGGTTTTCAATGGGGCAGAGGTGTACAACGTCATCAGCCGCAACAAATTTTTTACACAGACCACAGTTAATAGCCGGCATTGTAATAAAAAGTCATAAAAAGTCAACAGAAAACAGCTAAGTAACGCGGTCCGGTAACGCGAGAACTAGACAAATCAAAAACATACACGAATATGCACAAATTCGGTGATGTTATAGAGTCAGATAAAGATCGAGAGTTTGTACACAGACACTACAATGCTCACACAGATTATCGGCCGCACAGCTGTTGTCCTTGAAGTAGCGATGTAAAGCAATATCGCAGGTCTTTAAATCTGTCTCTTAAAATATCTTCAAATATAAATATAAATAGCACAGGCTCGACAGCGTTCACGAAAATATCAGCAATACAGCTGTTAGGCTTACACGGGAGAGATATATAGAAATATGTAGAGTTATAGAGTTAACGATACGCTCGGAATGTAAACAGAGGATACGATTGTCCTCGAAGTACCCACATACACGCGCACACAGGAACACACACAAGCCAGCCGTGAGTAGTAGAGCGGCACGATGTCACCGAAACTGATTCGATATAAAGACGAGATGTACAAAAGAAATTTTTAGAGACTTGATTTGCAAGAAAAATGCACAGCGCACGGTAATGAATACGCGGCCAACATACACTCGCACTTTTCTCAAACCGATGGTGCACTTTGGAACTTTGGCGATGAGATCGTTAATAAGAATCTTAGTTAAAACCCGGAGCTGATTTAAACACCTTTTGCTTACTTGACGACTAGGTCTTGACTGACTAGAGAGAGAGAGAGAGAGAGAGAGAGAGAGAGAATGAATGAATGAATGACTTAGTTTATTATGCCCTGGAAATAATTCCGTGGGCAAAATTTGCCAATTTACATAGAGTAACAGAGTAAATAATTATTCTAAAGCTTATACTAAAACTAGAACTAAAACTAAAACTAATGCTAATAAGAAAAGAAAAGAAAAGAAAAGAGGCTCAGTAGGTATAAAAAGATCACAGAGAAATAAGTGGCGCGTGAGAAATGCAAAGTAAAAAGAACGGTGAGATCACCCACCCTGTAACGCGAAGAAGGCTAAAGGAAAGGACAGTGTGAACAAAGAATAAGTGGGAAGAGAAGAGTAAACAGGATAGCAGGAGTGGGAGAGAGAAGATCACGCTAGGCGCTAGGTGTCAAGGAGCGAGCATTGGAGGCGAGATTTAAAGATGGAGAGCGATTCAGCTGATCTGATGTGGCAGGGAAGGGAATGCCAGAGATAAGACGCGGACAGGACAGAGGAGTTACGAAGGGTGGAGGTTGGATGGTGAGGAATGACGAAAGTGAGCGGGGAGGAGAGTCTGGATGGACGAGAGGGTACAGGAGCAAGGTGGAACAGATCAGCGAGGTAAGGGGGAACACCACCTCGAAGCAGCTTAAAAACAAAAATGCCCATGAAGTATTTCCGACGATTAGCAGCCGTTAACCAGCATAGGCGATTACGGTACGGCGAAATGTGCTCATCACGTCGTACATTATAGATGAAACGAATGCACTTGTTAAGAAGCCGCTCCAGGACAAGGCTCTGCTCCCCTGTTAGATCACTGTGGACGAGACAACAGTAATCAAGAAGAGGAAATACAAGAGAAAAAATGAGGATAGAGCGGAGCTTTAGGGAGAGAGCGTTCTTATTGTACTTCAAGCGATACAGGGTGGAGTTAACTTTGGAGGAAATGTGTAGGATGTGTCTGCGCCAGGAAAGATGCGATTGCATAATGACACCGAGATTCCGTGCGTGGTCAACGAAAGGAAGATCGATGCCATTTACGCAGATTGGAGAGAGAGCCGAATAATCAATTTTGTTGACGTTGGTACCACTGCCCATTATCAAAACCTTGGATTTGGAAAGGTTTAATTTTAGACCATGATTTGAAGCAAAAGCGGATATACAATTAGCATCAAGGGTCAGTTCGGATAAAGCAGTTTCCAGATCAAAGGCATGACAAGATCGATATATTTGTGTATCATCCGCATACGTAAG
>JACEOJ010003498.1:0-15222 GCA_013761285.1 Campoletis sonorensis | reverse complement strand
TTCATAACACCTTACATGTTCACAGATTTGTTTATGTATTAATCGTTCAAAAAGTTTCGAAAGTTCAGGTAAGTTTGCAATTGGTCGCGTATCCGATGGATCTGACGGTGTATTCTTTTTAGAGAGTGGTCTAAGAAACGCACGTTTCCACGATGCTGGGAAATGAGACAGTGCAATTGCTTTATTGAATAAGGCGGTAATAATGTTGCCAATACTCGACCAGGCCCTCATAACACAAAAAGCTGATAAACCATCCGATCCTTGGGAGAGTGAGGAAGATTTATTTTGTAAGAGTAGCTTTCTGATTTCAACCTGAGTTGCAGGTGCAAGGGACCGTCGGAGATTCGACGGTCGCCAGCTCAGTGATAAAAGTGTGATAGTCCAGGGGTGCATCTAATCCAGCTATTGACGCATAATTATTATTAAGCCGATCCGCAGAGAAAAAGTGGAGAGGCGAAGAAGACTTAGACTTGACAATACCAAGGTTCGCCAGCTCCTTCCATAAATGGTTAGCATCTTTGGTAGAGGAAAGTTTGTCCATTAAGTAAATCTCCTTCGCGCTCCTGATGTCAGAAGGGATCTTGTCTCTAAAATGACGGTAAATCATGAACGCTAGAATATTTCGCGAACGCTTAGCATGCCTGTATAATGCGTTCTTTTCCTTGATAAAACTTTTGAGCTCAGAGGTTATCCAAGGTGTTTGTAGCTTGCGGGCCGTAAAGGTTCGCATGAGTGCTTGAGCGTCAAAGACCATTGCTATTTTTTGAGTAACATTGATTAGCCTTTCGTTGAGATCTTCCGGCGAGTCTATAGCGATCTGTGGCAACTGTTCTAGGGCTGAAGATGAATTTTGACAGAAAACTGTATCACTGAAATTTTTTATACATCGTCTTATTAATACTTTCGGTGGAGTGACTCTATCGACAGGGTTAAGTTTAAGACAAATTTCAGTAGCATCGTGCCCTGCAATAAAAGGTGCGGATGTTTTCTTAAAAGAGAACAATTTTCTACACTGTCCAGAATAGCCACGTCCAGCCATGAATCACAGTAGGATGTGTGATAAGTCGCTTCCGATGGAATGAGGAAAAGTGCATTTGAAAATATGAACTCTTTTAGCGACTGGGCTTCAAAATTGTTCGCAAGTATATTACAGTTTAGATCGCCAGTAATTAAAATATTTTTATAATTATGTGAAAATTTGAAGAAGGCATCAGAGTAATCACTGAATAGTTTGGCTTTCGGTCTTCTGTCCATAGACGTTAAAAGAATCTTTTCGCTTTGTGGTGGCCGGATTTTTAGCAATAGATATTCAGGTGAGTTTGAGAATTGGCTCGGAGACGAATCTAAAACACACACTTTCAGTGAGTTGTGAATATACACCGCAATCCCCGCTCCAACTTTTCCACTACGATCATTCCTAATTATAAAATAGTCATTGAGATGGATTATAGCATCTGATATCCCCGCGTGGAGCCAAGTTTCGGCAATGGATATAATGTGGAAAAATCGGGTCTCTAAAAATTCTTTTAATAAATCGAGATGTCCAGGTAGCGAATTTGCGTTAAACTGTAGGACCTTTAGTGTGCTGTATCTTGTTGAGTTGGTGACAGTTTCCGTGGTGGAGATGTTGGGATTCGAAACTTCTTCCGGATGTAGTCATGCAAATTTTATCAAATCGTCAGCCGAATGGATTTCATGTCTGGGGTGACCCGCATCTTTTCTTACAAATATCGTTGAATCGTGAGTCCAGACACGATTTATACCAATTTCCTTAGCTCGTTTTCTAACATCACGGAGAAGCAAATGTGTTTCTTGGTTGAGAAATTCGTTAACATAGATCTTCCCGCCAGTGACTGAACCTCCAACGATTTGGTGAATAAAAAGATCTCTCTTCGCACGTTTGGCAATTATTACTCCGTCCCGAACAGCCGAAGAGCTCAAGGTTACGAGCAGGGAAAAGAATTTTGGGTTGTTGTCCCGATTTAAATTGGTGTCAGCGCCAGTTTGTTTTTTTAAGAAAGGGCAGACCTTTATGATGTGTGTCGTCAGATTTGTAACTCCAAGTATATTGTTACGTTCGGAGCGGCGCGAACGCGTCAAGTTATTCTACTTGTGTGAAGCACAAGCAGTTTTCATATTTTAAGTTTAATATTTTTAATGTGGGCAAGATCCGGTCCGTCCTATACAGGGCATTTCCAGGAATTTGGTGGGTCAGGAATTTAGAATATATAAATGTCACATCAATTCAATTAAACATCTGACAGAATTTATTATTTAATTAACAATCCGCACTTCTGCTCTGTAGTACGAAAACGAGAGGTTGACTGTGTGGAAACGTCTCGTGTTCGGACTACAGGGAGATACAAAATAACTCGCAAGTTAAGGGGGATTACAAACCGCAACGCGTCGTTCGTTATAATCCAACATACATTCCGTTCACTCACACTTCCACTCAATACATTTTATTTCACTCTTACAATATTTACACTTCACTATTAAACTGTTCTTAAAATTACACGACGCGAAAGAGTTCGTGGTGGACGGTAAAACAGAATTATAACTAGCGAGCACAGATTTACCTCCGCGACGCAACACACTTTTAATGTGCCTTTCCACCTCTACGACCTACGGAACGCGTTTACGGATCGGGGAGACAAAAGAAGATTTTAAGGTCGCTAAGCGGGTACTGGTGCAAGGAGTAACTCTAAGAGAAGCTTTCGCTTTTAGGACTCATTAGAGACTGATTGTTCTGACTCCTGTACTCGTTGAGCTCGAGAACAGCGAGCAAGGAGCAGGGATGAATTTTTTCCGTTCAGCACTTCTGGACTCTGCGAGAAAACGTAACAGGAGACATTCACATGTCCGGTCAGCGTCTTGAAGCGTTGATTGCAAGTGCACAAAACTCGTGAGTGTATTCCCGGTATGAAATATTACGCCGGATACAGTCGCGACGATAATTCAGCGAATTGACGTATGTTAAGTCCATGGGAAAAAGATCGCTTGCCCAATTATTAAATACTGTTATACAATATTGAAATGGTGATTTCAATATTGACGAACAGATTTTTGGAGAACACGAGTTATTAGGGTCGGAGTATAATACGGAACGTAACAATATCAAAAAAAATTTCGACCAACTCTCCCGGAGTATCCTGTATCCCCGTAGGAAAACCGTTAATTAACAGCTCCCGTGATGCCTTGTCTTGTTTAGCTAGTTGATTTTTTAGTGCTGGTATTTGCTGAGTAAGATTTTGATTAATGTTTTCAAGCTTTTCGATTCTTTGAGAGCTGGACGCAAGAGTTTCAGCAATTTTCGGAAGATCAACAAGCGCAGCGTTGATATTTTTTATTGCTTGACGCTGCTCATCAGCAAACAATGAGAATTCATTGAGTGCTGCACTCGTTGTCGCATTGGCTTGACGCTGCTCGCCGACGAATTGGAAGAAATTGGCTTCAGAGATGCGAAGCATTGCTACAATCGCATCGAGCGACGTCTTCGAAGGAGAACCCATTTCCGTAGGCTGTTGTTGTTTATTAGTTAGACGACCAGGCTTAGGTGAACTTTTAAATTGGTCTCGACAACAAGATCGAGCCGTCGATAATCGCACGTAAATATTTGCACAGCTAGGATGGTATGATTTCTTGCAGGTTAGGCAGGATACATTATTAGTAACGATAGGCTTGTTACATTTGCCACACTCACTTGGCATAGAGTCGTTTTGCCTTACCGGCTTGAACTGTGAGAGTCTAAACCTTGTTTTTGTTTCCGTCCACAACAGCCCAAGTCTTAAAGTCTATATAATAACACACATACCACGTCCTTGGCTGTAGGATCGACCGATGACTAATCAACATAACAACAACAACACGTCGCGCGGTAAACACACGCACTAGATGTCGAAAGCGAATGTAAGAGTTGTTTTCATCAAATCACAAGCAAACAATGATGCGCGCGCACACAGCCAAGATCAACAAGCAGAAAATGTCAACGATCGATTTCAGTTCACGATTCAACACATTTCACTTAGAAACTCACTTAAACGTCCAAAATCAAGTGGAAACATAAAAGGAAAAGCACACACTGAATGCAAAACTGGCAATGCACTTAGCTATATAATAATAAACACAGATATATGACTATTTCTCTATAGAAAGACACAAAGTTGCGGAGCTACGTCTGTCACACGTTTATCCACTCCGACAGAGATTGATTGATTGATTGAATTTGATATGCCCTAGCTGAGCTTTGGGGCACTGTTACATATAGTAGATATAAATTTTGTTTGTTTGCAATACATCAGCATACTTAGGAAAGTAGATAACATAAATAATATAAATTTTGTTTGTTTGCAATACGACAGCATACTTAAGATAGTAAACAACATATATAATAGTACATAGTTATAAATGATTGGTAGAATTTGCAGATTAAGGCTCAATATAATTTTGGGAAGTACAGCGAGTAAAGCTAGTAGAGAATACTCTACACAATTTAGTGTAAACTTAAAACTACTGGTGATAAGCACCTGATGCACATTTATCAGTACCGGTTCAATAATATTTTGAGAGCAACAAGAGTGAAACAAATATATATATATAACAATAAAATATATGAAACAAAGGAGCCCATGCCCTGACGAGAAGGAAGTATGCTCTTGAATATGACA
The DNA here is from genome assembly GCA_013761285.1 of Campoletis sonorensis. Lineage (NCBI taxonomy): Eukaryota > Metazoa > Arthropoda > Insecta > Hymenoptera > Ichneumonidae > Campoletis > Campoletis sonorensis. Next base: position 10,555 of record JACEOJ010003498.1, on the reverse strand, counting down.
GGCAAATGTTATGCTTCAGCGTCAAATAGAAATTTGTAAAGCTTAGGTTTGAAGGAGCTTAACGTACCGGTCGTTCGAATATCAGGGGGCAGTGAGTGCCAAAAATATGCTCCTGCCAAAACAAAAGAGTTGTGTAGCGTGGTGGTTCGATGTTGCGGTATATGAAAAGTATCGGGCAAAATTTGACGAGATGGCCGTGTAGACTGTAGAGTGCGCTCAAACAATTCACAAATATACGGTGGGGAGCTGCCGTTTACAACATTAAAGATAGCTATACTCATGAAATATAATCGTCGTGATTTTACCGTAAGCCATCCGAGTTCACGTCTATAAGGTGTAATGTGGACATCACGCCTTAAGTCGTAAATGAAGCGAATGGTACAGTTTACGAGACGTTGAAGAAGAGTATTTTGTTCGTCTGTCAGGTCGTTGTAGACAAGGCAGCAGTAGTCGAGGATTGGAAGAACTAAGGACGATACCAGGATAATTCTCAGCCTTCTGGATAGAGCACTGCGGTTATACTTGAGTTTGTAGAGTGTAAAGTGAACCCGTTTTGAGATGGATAAGGTATGACTCTGCCAAGATAAATTTGACGTCATAGTTATACCTAGGTTTCTGGCCTGGTTGACATAGGGCAGTATTACACCATTAACCAGCACCTGTGGTAGTTGTTCGAAGGCGATTCTGTTTATGTATGTCCCGCTGTCAAGAATGAGAACTTTTGACTTCGTAAGATTCAGTTTCAACCCGTTTCGCTCAGCAAAGTTTGAGATGACACTAACGTCGTGTTTAATTTTTATAATGGCCTCATAAAGTTGCGAAGGCGAGGTACTGAGGTATATCTGCAGATCATCTGCAAAGATCAAGTGTTGCGAATATTTAAGATTCTCACCGATATCATTTACGTATAGCGAGAAGAGTAAAGGACCAAGCACGGAGCCTTGAGGAACACCGGTGGTTGTGTCCAACCACTGCGAGCATTTACCAGAGCGGTCAATTACTGCCTGCGATCTACCGGTAAGATACGAGTGGAACCACCTTAACACGCCGTCACTGAAGCCGAATAGCCGCAATTTAGTTAGTAGTGTCGAGTGAGGTACCAGGTCAAAAGCCTTGCTGAAATCAAATAGAACGAGAAGCGTGATTTTCCTCTCATCGACCGACTGTCGTATGTCATGGCAAATACGCAGTAACACGGTCTGAGTGCTGAATCCTTGACGAAACCCAGACTGTCGGGGATTAAAAAGATTGTTGGCATTAAGGGAAGACTTTATTTGGTTGTGGACAATACGTTCCATCAATTTAGCAAGCTCTGATAGATTTGCAATGGGTCGACAATCGGATAGTGTGGTTGGCGGATTTGATTTCAGCAATGGCCGGATGCAAGTTTCCAAGCTGACGGGAAATAGGAGCGACTAAAAGAGGAATTAAAGAGTAGGACGAGCGATGGGATTAAATTTGGCAAGGCAGTGAGTATGGCAAAGGTTGAAACACCGTCCGCTCCTGCAGAATGCGATGGCGATGAGGTAGTGCTCATAAGTGTCGAGAGGCTGTCCTCCGTGACTGGTGTAAAATCAAACACTGCAAGGTCCGACCGCTGTGGCTCAATGTCACTTAAGAATTCGTCTAGCTTGTACGGCGCACTAGTGCTTGCGATATTGGCAAAAAAGGCATTGAGTTCATCCGCAGAGAAATAGCTGAGACATGAAGATGACTCAGGTTTGGCAAGACCGAGACTTTTTAGCTCCCTCCATAGCCGAGAACTATCTGTTCGCCCTGACAGCCGTGCGTAGTGCGTAGATATTCACTTCTAGCTGCTCTCAAGTCCATGGTCAATTTGTCTCTGTAATCTCTAAATATCATAAGACTCAACAGATTGCCCGATCTGATTGCTTTCTTATACAACGCATTCTTAAGTTTTATTCGCAGCCTAAGCTCGTTTGTAAACCATGGTGCACGTGGTTTAGCCACATTAAAAGTCCGAAATCGGGCAAGCGAGTCTAATGCGGTAACAATGGCACCATTCATGAGATGTAAGCCAGCGTCAATGTCCAAGGCTGAATCAATTTCCAGGGAGTTGAAAGTAGAGGAGAGCAATTCTCGAAAGGAACGCGCATCGGAGTTTTTGAAGCAACGTCTAGTCATGGTCCGGTTTTCAGGTGTTTTGATTTCGAATACATACACAAGTTCGATCAGATCGTGACCAGCAATAAACGGTGTCTCACTTTTCTTGAACTGATGCAACTTTTCAACATTGTCTATGATAAAGACGTCAAGCCAAGAGTGAGCCATGTAAGTGTGGAAAGTTGCCTCAGACTCAACGATATACAGTGAGAGTGTGGAGGCAAGGTCTCTGAGTGAAGAAGCTTCGAAGTTTTGTGCTAATAGGTTGCAATTTAGATCACCGGTTAATATGAAGTTTTTATAAGTTGGTAAGTAGCGGAGCAGGGTATTGGTCAAGTTGTTGAAAAGGTGACCTTTAGGCCGTCTGTAAATTAGTGTAAACAAGAGAGAGTCACCCTGCGGGCAATTTAAACCAATCATAATATATTCCGGTTCATTTAGAGTGTTGTTTGTCGACAACTCCACCACCCGAACATTGAGAGAACAATGAACGTAAACAGCCACACCACCTCCTCGCCTAGCCTGTCTATCATTGCGGACCATTACATAGTCCTCCAATTTTAACAGGTCATCAGGTATGAGAGAGTGCAACCATGTTTCCGTTATAGCGATAACATGATAGAAGTTGGCGTTTGAGGAGAAATGAGCAATGAAGAGATCCATGTGACCCATACGAGCGTTTGCATTGAAGTGCGCTACTTTAATTGAATTTGATTTATTACACGGTTTTACAATGGTTGTATATGTCCTTGTGCTATCGGTTGTAACGTGACATTTTTGGCCACGTCACCCGCACGGATTGGTCGACCAGTGGACCGGGGTTCCGGTCCATTTGACGCCGCCCCGCGACTCGTCGTGGGCCATAATCGGAGAATATTTTGCGTAATTTTATTTTGTTTCTTTCAGCGATTACCTGGACCCGTCCTTCGGGTCCCACATTACCTGCCATACCGGCCATTACTACGTGTGTTCAACGCTGAAATAATTGTTTGAGTGAGAGTGAGTGAGAGCGAGTGAGAGAAAAGGTATTATGGTTGTCATGTTTGTTTATCGTGTTTGCATCGCCCTCGATCGACGTTTCGGGCGTCGCCCTTGCGCCTCCGTTTTATCTGGTTTCAGCGGTTCCGGTGCAACGATTTCGCCTCTGGTTGTTGGAGCTCGACCATCAGAGCTCCAACAAGCGAACGGTCGAAAGACCACGCTGGATATCGGCCATTCATGAACGCCGCCCGTGGCTTTCTCACCGTCGCAACCTGGAGTGCCCCGTTCGCCTCCCACGCTTGCAGGAGCTGCAGTTCGTATACAACGGCGCCTCGTCGATTGGGATCCGGGTTTTTCCTGGGTTGGAGGTGACGTTCGCCTGGTGGCCTTGTGGACCCACCGCAACGCGACGGGACGCCGAGCGTTGCGAGGGAGGTCTCCCCTTCACCTTTCAGAGTGAATTCGGCCGGATCCCTAGAGGAAAAGCTCCTGCAGCAGGGAAAGTTCACCAGAGGTGAAATCCGAGCCAGGACACCGTTTTGAGATTCCCGCGTATCGAGTTCACGCAACGCCGAGGAATTTCCATTATTTCGGCAAATTCGCAATAGAGGCGTGAGAGCGAGGCCCGGCGGTCCCCGAGTGGTGGGGAGAGAGAACGAGAGCGCGGAGTCTTGCCGAGACGCGAGAACAATTATTCTTCGATATATTGTGTCACCGACGAGTCGCTGCTTTTGGGAGCTCCTGAGTCTTCCCAGTCACCACGTGAGCAGAGAATTTCGTCTCGGTAAGCCCGTTCCTCTATTTTCTCCGATTCGTCGGATTATTGAGTATAATTGTGTTTTATTAATTTTTGAGTTTTGCCATTTATCGATGGCGAGGAAAAGCGAAGATGTTTTAGAGCGAGATTGCGGCTCTTTGCTCTTCGTTCTTTCCTATTAATTTCGTTTTAGAATACTCAATTTTCCGACGGGTCACCCTTGGTGACTCGCGACGTTCATTATTATTTTGTGAAATGTTTTATCGATTATTTTAATCGAGATTTGTGAATTTTATATTATGGATTATAATGTGTAATATTGGCCAGCCTAGGCCACCGTGTTTCGTCGTAATTTCATTGTGTCGCGTTCAAGGCCGGCCGCGACCGAGCCGCGCCGGTTTGTTTTCGTGCTATCTCTCTCTCACTCGGCCTCGAGTATGTTAGTTATTGTTTCGCTCTGTGGCCTCGAATTCCTTCGTTATTTTGTTCGCGCATTTATTCTTTTTCGATTTTCGTCCCCTTTATTTCGTAATATTATTTCACATATGCTTTTCCATGTAAAATTGCCTTGCTACCTGCCTTCGGGCTTTCGCTACCGTTTGTTCCGATCAAAGTGTTTCGAGTATTGTCGCGTTTATTAATTCCGTCCGAATTACTGAACCCTTCAGAATTCTTTGATTTATTGTGTGTAATTCGACTATTACCTGCCTCCGGGCTCTGACTACCTAAACTTCGTTTTACTTACCTGAGTTAGTGACGAAGTCGCTAACTCCAATAATAGTATGTTATTTTTGTCGTTTCTCGTCGTTTCGGCCCGTATTACCTGCCTTCGGGCCCCGACTACCTGACTATCGATTGAATTACCTGAGTTCGTGACATGGTCACTAACTCCATCAATCTTCCGGCTCTTAAGTGGGATTCTCGAGAATTCCGCGATGATTACCTGCCTTCGGGCCATGGCTACCTGAATTTCGATCGGAGTACCTGAGTTAGTGACTTGGTCACTAACTCCAATAAGATTCCAACTATTTGTGGTATTTTTCATTAATTACGTGATTATTACCTGCCTTCGGGCCCCGACTACCTGAAGTCCGATCGAACTACCTGAGTTAGCGACTGGCTCGCTAACTTCTATAATATTCGGGCTTTTTAGTTTATCTTCGTTGTTTTCCTCGATCATTACCTGGCCTTCAGCCGTATTACCTGAGTTAGCCCTGATAAGGCTAACTCCGCCGTGATTTCGTCCCCGCGAGACCATTTTTTTCGTCATATGGCCCGCCATTACCTGCTTTCGAGCTAACGTGCCGTCCTACTGGATTTCGTTGATGTTTGCTTCACTTTCGTGTCTTGTTTGAATAAATCATTGTTAACTCAAAATTCCACGCTTTTTGTTTCTTTTCATTTATAACCCGAATTTTTACTCTCGCCCCGGACCAGCCCCTCTACCCTTAGTATCTCAGTTGAGCTGAGTAGTCGGACCACCCTGAATCCCCGTGACCCCTCGGACCCACTCATCCACCATGTCCGTGCCAGAGTGGGCGAACTTAAAGTCGGTTTTACCGGCGGTACTTTGTACCTGGCGCCCAGTCCACCCTGGCCGGATCGAGTTGGTTCGAGGGGAACTTCCGGTGGAGTTCAGAAGGGACAGATATGCCCGAGTCGGGAAAATCTTGTTACACGGTTAACGGATGCACTCTCTCCCTGTTCTTTGGTTGTCAAGCAATTTGCGCGAGATCATCTTCACAGCTAATCTGTATACATGGGGAGCCATACTTCTGGCGAACTAAAATCTTCCCTGACTCGACATAGCAGGACTTTCAGCCCATTTCGCTCACTCTAGCCTTGGTGCACATTCGTAATTTCTTCATAAATTGCGAGAGATGCTCGTTGACATAGATTTGGCCAATTTGGGAGGAGTCAAACACCTCACATGCTTTCAGTTGCTTTTTTCTTTTTTTTTCTTTCGGAGTACAAAATCGCGAACCATTGGAGACTTAAATGCAACCAAGACCATCTTAAAGGCATGACGCGGCGAAATGCTCTCAGAACCTGATGAGGATCGAGCTCTGTTTATACTCCCCTTAGGTGGCAAATTCCTGGCATCGAGGATATCGTTTACCAGCTCAGGTATTTCAATCGCCGTTAGGACCTTGCATGCAATGTCTCTTCGTGTTTCGACAATGTCTGCGGGAACACCAGAGATAGTGATCTCTGCACGATTCGTTTCAGATTCAACGTGTGAGAGTCGAGCTGAGATGTTTTCAACTTTGGCAGAAATCATGTCGTTATCGCTAATGACTCTGGTTTCGAGATCGTTACATTTGAGCATTAATGCACCCTGAGAAGACTCAAGCGTCGCTACTTTTTTATTCAATTCCTCCACACCTTGGGCGAAGCCAGAGACAGAAGAAGTTAGTACTGAGAATCGATTATCCTGGCCCAAATCCCCTCCCCGGGGAAAAAAGCCTGGACAAGTACATTTGTTGGTGACCCCCGTTCCTATTTGTTTTCACAGAAAAATCTAAAAACAAAAATCTACTCCCCACAAAAAATTTAAGCCCCTAAAAAAATCTTATAAATACCAATAAAGGAAAAAGTAAAGTAAAGGAAAGAGTAAAGAAACCCAAAAAATCACTGCAGAACGACTACCCTCGAATTGCACTTCAAATCAAAAAGTGCACACAACGAAAAAAGTCTTCGGTTTTGGCAAGTGATCCTTGATTTTTGTTTGATCGAGCAATTTGCATAAAAAGTTATGGGCCGGACAAGTACTCTGTGCGCATACGCTCAACGTACGGTGGTGAACGTTTAACAAATTGTTACCAATCCAACAATATTGGTGGCCTCAAGTTATATAACCTGTAGCCCATTTTTGCAATTCCTCCGCGCTGGCTAAAGTTTTTCAATTCCGATAGTGGAACAGTGTTGAAAAATTTCACTTCTGAAAATCCAAGAGGGCCAGATGACTTAGTGATAGGTTACAAGTCGAGCCTCTGTCTGACTGAAATCATAAAAGTCTTCGCCCACGCTGAAAAATTTAAAAAACGGGGTAAAACTTTTATATTTCAATCGGGGGAACAAAGGAAGAGAATCGCGTATCCGGAAAAACGAGAGGCATGGATAACTAATTAAATATACAAGGTTAAAGTTCTAAATTTTAATAAATACCATAGAAATTCTTGTCCGAGTATTGATATTGTAAATTTTAATCATGTACGTAAATTAAATGTTGACTTTCTTCGTTTTATATCTATTTTTGTAACTTAGCAACTCTTTTCCAGCAACGACTGATTTCTAATTTTTGTTTCTCGTTACTCAAATCTCAAACATCGATTGAATACTTGTCCTTTTATTGATATCAGAAATTTTAGTGCTGAACGAATTCCACGGACTTTTATTATTAGTATTATTATCATTCTTGTACCATTTCTACGTTTTCTTGTATTTTCTTCAATCTTTTTGAATTTTTTTTAAGAGGATATTTTCTGGGGTTTTCACTATTCTCTAATTTTTTGAGGTTTTCCATGTTTTTTTGACGGGAGTCGTACTGGAGAGTTTTTTTTTAGGTGAACTATATTATATTGTATTTTCTTCGGGCTTTTAAAATTTTTTTGAGAGAATTTTTTTTTTGGGATTTCTCTCCATCCTTTATTTTTCATTTTTGGATTCAAGATTTTTCGAGGGTAGTCGTTCTGCAGTGATTTTTTGGGTTTCTTTACTCTTTCCTGTACTTTACTTTTTCCTTTATTGGTATTTATAAGATTTTTTTAGGGGCGTGAATTTTTTGTGCGGAGTAGATTTTTGTTTTTAGATTTTTCTGTGAAAACAGATAGGAACGGGGGTCACCAACAAATGTACGTGTCCAGGCTTTTTTCCCCGGGCAGGGGATTTGGGCCAGGATATCACTCCTTTTTTCTCAACACATTCAAAACCTGGAGTTTTCACGTATTTGCATTATAACATCGTGAATTCATTTCAATGATTTTAGTATCTACTCTCCACTCCACTCATGTGACATCAGATAATACAAGCTATTATTCACCATAATTGACTTTTATTTTAGTTGTTCACAATATTGCAATATTCTGTTTTCAACTCCCGACTAATCGTACAGGCAATAGTCGGGAGTTAAGCGTCCCCATGAATGAATTTTCATTTTATGCTCAATTCATCATTTTCAGCTTAAAAGCATAATTCTAATGTCCAATTCTAATTTTGACTCTGTTCTTTATTCAATTTATGGCAAGATTGAATCGAGTCTGTTTCCTTGTTCTTTTTTCTAGGATAAGTGAACTGTATATTGTCCACAGAATACATTTTTACATTGAAAGATTTAATGGCAAAGGTGATTTGATTTTTGAAAACTTTGACAACCAATATACTATTGAACTTGAGCAAAGAATATACAAAAAGATATACTCACACTAAACAATGAAAATTCGTGACAATCATTTGCGCAGAAAATAGCATCGCCGTTGCACTTCATCAACCAACTATTATCTCCTATGTTGAAGAGAAAATAGTTTTTATTTATTCATTAAGAATAGTAAATGGCCCACTGCGTCAGCTTCGGCAGTTTCTGACAGACCATGTGGACAAAGCGAAGAAACTCAATATAGTTTACTACACCCTGCGGTGCCTTCGATATAGTGAAAATGGCATAAACTTTTGTTGCGTCTCAGCGATGAGAATCTTAACATTATTAGGAAAAACATGCCCGAAAGGCTCAGATTGAAACTGTGGAGAAACATTTATAGTTATTCTGCCACAATGCGCAGTGGAGAATTTGAGGAATATTCAATATCCACAATTTTCTCTCATAATTGATTTTTCACCAAAATCTTGCGCAGGCCTGACCGCGTAATCCCATGACATGTTTTGATATTTTCATCTATAAACTTGTTGGTGAAGATGATCCATAATATAATGCTCATATATAATCAGCGGAACCTCAGCTGATTGCAAAAAGCTACAGTGAAATGCTTAAAAGAAAAAGCAATACGCGAAAGAGACAATAGTTCTGATGTATTCATTAAGAATAGTAAATGGTCCATTGCGTCAGCTTTGGCAGTTTTATTCAAACCTAATGGACAAAGCGAAGAACCTCAATTCAGTTTATTACAGCCTGCGGTGTCTTCGGAGTAGAGAAAAATTTTGACACAATCTTTTATTGCATCTTAGCGATAAGAATTTTAATGCTATGAGAAGAAACATTGCCAGGAGAATGAAGTTGATACTGTATAAAAAAATTTATAGCAATTCTGCTACAATAATGCACACCCTACAGAATTGAAGAAATATTCAATGTCTTGATTTTTTTGTCATAATTGAGGTTTCACTCAAATCTTGCGCAAGCCTGACCGAGTCATGTCGTCATATTATTGCTGACATTTTGATGTTCAAACTTATTGGCGAACATGTTCCTCGAATACAACGTTCATATAACCAGCGAAACTCCAGTTGATGAGAAAAGCTGCATTGGAATGCCTAAAAGGAAAAGCGTAAGAAGATAGCCCAGCGTGTAAAATATTGGGAGTTTGCTGGTTGGTTCGTAGACCGCAACTGCGAAAAGTATTGAAAATCATGATTCCACAAGTATAGTCACATGTAAATTTTTGAAAATAAACATTTCATCAACACTCCTTCTTTTTACAAGTTTTTATTAATGAACAAGATACATTTTGGTAACTACTCTCATCACGCACATGATCACTCATGAGAAAAAAATGTCTCTTGATTATTTGGGACACGAATATGAGGAACATGCTTGAAAAAAAACTCGTCGCGTTCAACGATCTAAACATCAACACCATTGATTTGAAAGTTCACACATTTTTAGAACGCCTGTCACTGAATTCTTGAGGTTACGTCACGATGGATTTTCTAGCACTCATTCCGACTTGATGAATTCACGACTTCATTGAAGTTATTTTATTTTATCACAAGTCATAAGCGAATAAAACATGTTTTCGTCATTCATTCGACTTCAAAATAACTTTTTTTTACGCTTTAGCACTCGTGTTTGCACTTTTCGTTTGTTGACGCTTGAATATAAAGTTGCGACTTGTAGCAGCTGACACAACACATCAGCAAAATTCCTATTACTCATTGAACTACCCAAACTCGCGACTTCATTCGTATTTTTTTAGTAACCGAGTACCGAAATTAAGCATTTTTCTCGAATGGAGAGATATAGCTAATAATCATGGACACTTCGAACTTATTATTTATTAACCGAATAACGAAATAAAGATTTCTTTCCGAATTTATAAAAAATCCGTGATGACACGTCCTACACTTCGCACTATGTCGCTTTGACAGCTGACACATTAGCAATATAGTTATATTCGTCAAACTCTCAAACTTTCCGCTGGATCGGTACAGAGGAAAGAACCAATAGGAACTCGTTACTTTCGTCGCCGAAGACCGGCTTCAGTGAAAATGCGTTTTAATGGGCATCAAAACGCGTTTGATTGTGTCTTCTGTGCGCATATACAGACACACGAAATACTTCAATGTGTTACCATTTTTGCATAATCTTGGGCGAATCATTTGGGCAACTTTAGAAAGCCTCAAAAAAATGAAAAGAATGATAAGGATGTTACGCCCCAAATAGCAACCTCAAATTAGGAATGTTGAAATCATTATAAAGTATGATCGAGCACATTCCTCGATCATAAACGCACGGGTCTA
>JACEOJ010003496.1:1082-12275 GCA_013761285.1 Campoletis sonorensis | reverse complement strand
ATGTGGGAAAGGATTTGCAATAATATATAGGGTGCTACCGTGACAATAGCCTAGATTTGAATAAAACTCATTGAATTTTTTACACATTCAATTCATGTTAAAGAGATTCGATCGTCTCTCATGCGTTCGAAATTGTTTAAAATTGAGAGGTTTGACCGTTTACAAATCGAGTTATTAGTTGTAAAATATCGTCTTTTTCGTAATTCGTGTTAAAGTTGCGATTTTTATTTAATTAATAAAACCATCAATTATTAATAATATTATTTCAATAATACTATTAATTAATGAATTAATTAATATAATAGTATTATTGATATAATATTATAAATAATTGATGGTTGTGACGAGGCACGGTCCAGCAATAATGAGCGAATAAAAAGGTGATCCGAGTGGGACTCGATCCCGGGACCCGCGGAGTCTCAGTCCAGAGCGCTAACCACTGCGCTACGGGCCACCTATATTCTTCCATTATTGCCAGACCGTCACATGGTTTATGAATAAATAAATAAAGTATAGAGTTGATTCGAAAGCAGACTCTGCTGCCGGTTGGTCGCGTTCTCAAGCTGTCTATATTTGAAAATTTCGTTTGATTCCTGGTCATTCTGTGTCCTTCCTTTCAAAGGAAACTACTGGTCTAAGCTTGATTTCAGTACTAAAATTTTTGAAAAAATCTAATTCTACCTCCGTCTTTCAAAGCATACTCTTTTATAAAGTGAATTCTTTATTAATCAAAAGTGTTAAATAAGTGAATAATTCATCGAGGAACCGCTCCAATTCCCAGCCATCTCTCCATTATCTTGCTACCGATTTTCTTCTATTGGTGAGTTCGTTCCATGAAATATCAGAATTTCCACTATTTAATTTAGATCTAATTGCTACCATTTAATTGCTGATAGCCTTGTATTTCTCTCTCTAATTACTTCGATTTATCTACTCTGTACTTTTTCTATTTTGACGGTTTTTTGTTAAAATTATATTGAAAAGGTTAATGAACTTTATAATAGTTAAATATTGATTCAGTAACCAAATACTCATCAAATTCTAATATTTCTCAAATTCTAAACAAGTTCGCGCTTTCCCCCAACTATTTTCCAAGCTGTTATCTCTCTCAGAGACTATCTAGCAATTTTTACAAATACGTTTTTCTACTTTTGATGTCTTATTAAAGACTTTATAGTATTCACCTCTCTTAAAACTATTATAATTATTCGCTTAAATTATTTTGCTCTTTCTCGTTTATGGAATGTGTGACCTCGGAATATCTCAGTGAATTTCTGTAGAACATAAGAAACGTCAACAAGGGGATTAACTTTCTCTCTTAATCCTTCCTCCTCTGGGGAGGCTATATAAGTTTGTTTGGTTTTTTTTCTGTTCGAGCGACGGGCTCATCCCTCGTCTCCTACAATAACAAGTCTATATATATAGTTTACGATCCTTTAAGCTATTACTGTCGTAATTAATTCTCCTTCAGACTTAAATAATTAGAAGTGGTAATTATAGATTTTAAATAATTAGAAGTGGTAATCATAGATTTAAGTGACTTTCTATTAGTAATTTAGTATAAGAGAATACCAAAAAGAGGAAATAAATAATAAGAAACAAGCAAGAAGAAATAAAAGAATACAGCCGTCATGGCCAAATCTCCCAGTAAAAATAAAAGAGTCCGCGAGAGTTCATCCTCTCCGGACATGCCTACATCGGAATCTCCGCTCAATCCAGTTACTAAATCTTCTGACCGAGCTACTATCATTCCGACTCATGTAATAAGACAACTTGAAAATCGGTATCATCTAAACTCTCCTGGTCCCTTTCTTGTCCAAATAATGGATATTGAAGTAGGAAATTTCCTAGGAAACTTACATCCTATGAAAATAGGCAAATCGTTCTCTAAATTTAATAACGACATTCTTGAAATTAAACCCTCAGGAAGTGATCGTATTAATATTACCTTCAAATCAGCCGACTTGGCTAACAATTTAATAGGCAACGAAATCCAAAAAATCAACCCTAATTGGATCGCGTTCATTCCAGACCACCGTGTCTCATCACCAGGTTTGATTAGAGGTGTGGACCCTGATTTGTCCATTCAAGAGATATCTGACGGTCTAATGACCTTTCCTCCAAACATTACTGTTTCATACATAGAAAGACTCACAAGAAATGCAAATGCTACGGACTCTCAGTCCTCGCCTAATGAAAAACAAGAACGTATCCCTACCAGCGCCATTAAAATTTATTTCGAGGGTTCAGAGCTACCAAAATGGGTATCCATATGGTATGTCAAAAGGAAAGTAGTTCCTTTTATTCCAAGCCCTAAAATTTGTCATAAATGTTTCATCTTCGGTCACGTCAAGGATCAATGTAGATCAAAAAATGAAAGGTGCACAAGGTGCTCAGGTCCACATAATTTAGATAACTGTCAAGAAAAAAACTTCTTTTGTAGAAATTGCCTCTTAGATCACGGTCCACTATTCAAACAATGTCCCGCTTTCATGGAATACAAAAAAATCAACGAATACCGGTATATAAATAAATTACCATTTAAAGATGCAAAACGTCTGCTCCACGAACAGACCGTTGATAATGGTCATTATCAAAGATCGGATTATGCTCAGGAATTTCCTCAACTTCCACATATTAATCAAGCTCCACTCAATAATCAGCATAACGTTCGTATCGCTCCGAACTTCCGGTCTAATTCTCAGATCGTTCCCCATTCCGAGATAAATTATCGAGCAACCACTACCCCCAAACGTTCGAATAATACCATTAATCCTGAGACGCCAAGACTAACTACAAATAACTCGAACTTTCCGAGACCAATCTCTTCATCAAACTCTCCTCGTTGCCAAAACAGCTCTAGCCAAAATCCTCCTCTTCGGATCTCACACCTTCGAAATTCATCAAATCTCCCGACATCTCTTTCAATAACTACTCAAGAAACGGTTAACCTCCATAATTGCGAGGATGATGTGTCTTTAGATGGGGCTCAATCAATCGATAGTACGGCGGACTCTATCCCCCAAAGTTTAGACGTCCAAGCTATCGTCCGTTCGGAAGTTTCCAGATTCTTAAGAATGTATAACCAAACTTTGGTCAATATGATGCAGGAAAAATTCCCTGTATCAAATGAAATGGTCGATAATATTGTTGCTACGGGGGAGCAATTCCTATCCTCTTTATAACCAATGATTGGTCAAAAACAATCCGTGGTATTAGGCCAATGGAATTGTAGAAGTATTCTTCCAAAAATAAATGACCTCCATAACTTTCTTCAGAAAATAGATATCCTCTCACTTCAAGAGACATGGCTTAACGATAAAAACTCGTTTTCTATGAAAAATTACAACGTTATTAGAAAGGATAGAGAACACAAAACGGGTGGCGGAGTATTAATTCTAATTAAAAAAAATATCCCATACCATGAAATAAAATCCCTATCTCTCAGCGATAAAATGGAGTTCCTCTTTATTTGCTTTTTCGTAGGCAATAAAAAAATTTTCTTACTCAACCTTTATAATCCTCCAAGTAATATTCTTTCTTACAACCAATGGTCTAAGATTTTTAGTCAATTATCTCATGGATACCCCAATTTAGTCATTTGTGGAGATTTTAACACTCAACACCCCTCTTGGGGTAGTGATCTAGTGAATCACTCGGGGCGTTATCTTGCTGAGGCTCTCGAGGGTTCCCCTCTAACTATTATTAACAACGGTTCTTCTACAAGATTGCATATAGATCCATTAGTTAAAAGCTGTCCCGATTTGACGATAGTCTCTCCTGATATTACTTCGGAGGCAGAATGGTCTATATTCCCCGATACAATGGGAAGTGATCATTCCCCTATTATAATATCTATTTCTTCCCCGACAATCCACTGGGAGAAAACTCGTCCTAGATTTTCATTTAATAAAATCGACTGGTACCTATTCCGCATCCTAATGGAAAATTATATATCTCCGCCTCTCGATCAACTAAACTCCAAGTGTCTCTCTGACTATGAATCCTTGATATTAACCATTAAAAATAACTTAATATCAGCTGGAGCTAAACCTCCTTCTGAGACGAAAAACCCTAAATCCCCTCCTGCCGCCCCGTGGTGGTCACCAATTTGTTCGTCGGCAGTAGAAAATAGAAGAAAATGCCAAAAAAAATATCTCTCCTCTCCTTCAGACTTAACTTACCAATTATATTTAGACTCGTGTTCAAATGCAAAAAAAATTTTGAAAAGTGAAAAATCTAAAAGCTTCAAATCATTTTGCTCTTCCCTTAATCCCCAAATGAATTCCAATAAAATGTGGTCCATTATCAAGGCCTTCAAACGAAGATTCAATATAAGTAGATCCTCCTCTGGTTTCTCGAAAGAAGATCCTAAGATTATAAGAGCAATCGAAAAAATGTTTCCGGCCCCTTCCGGTCACCTAACTCAAATTCAGCTGATCTCTCCCCGTCCTACTCAATATCAAGAATTGTCTGATCCAATTACTTTGAACGAATTTGAAGTAGCTTTAGCCAAATCCAATAAAAAATCAGCTCCGGGGATGGATCTGATTACCAACGAAGTCCTTGCGAACTTACCTAGGAATATTAAAATCACTCTTACGAACCTTTTCAACTCCTTCTTAACTCAAGGTATTATCCCTACTCAATGGTCAGAATACTTCGTTTGTTTGATTCCTAAACCAGACTCTAACAAATTCCGCCCAATATCCATCTCCTCGGTTATTCTTAAATTACTGGAACGTATCATCAATGAAAGACTCCAGCGGTGGGCTGAATTAAACTCCATTTTCCCAAAACAATTTTTCGGTTTTAGAAAGTCTAAATCCTGCTTGGGTAGCATCTCTACACTTGTAACAGATATTAATATAAATTTTATTAGGAAGCAATTTCTATCTGCAATCTTCGTTGACATAGAAGGAGCTTATGATAACGTTAATATACCCACTTTAATTCAAACTCTACTCCATCTGAATATCCCTACTAGTGTGATTAAGTTAATAAAAAACATAGTATCGGAGAGAACCATATTTCCAGCTATACAAAATATTTCCTTTCCTCAAAAAAAAATAAATAATGGCTTACCCCAGGGATCCGTATTAAGTCCTTTCCTGTTTAATATATATATACATGAGATTCTGAACTACATAGACCACAATGCTAAAATCTTAACATTCGCGGATGATATTGTAATCTATTCCTCTAACAGTAACCTTGATAGATCTCTAGCCTCTGCAGCTGCATCTTTAAAAACGCTAGACACTTGGCTCCAACAGTTAAGTTTAAAAATATCTGAATCCAAAACACAATTAGTCATTTTTACTAAAAAGAGTCTTCCTGCTATTTCTCCTTCAATTTCATTGAATGGTAAATCTATTTCTAATAAAAACTCTGCCAAGTTTTTGGGAGTATGGTTAGACAGGAAATTATCATGGGTTAGGCACATTAATTTCATTAAACAAAAATCTCGTCAGTCTCTAAAAATTATAAAAGCTATAGCAGGTATTTCTTGGGGATCCCACCCGATCACCCTTTTGTCTATATATAGATCACTAATAAGGTCCATCCTGGATTGGGGTTCACAAGTATATGTGGACGCCTCCTGGACTGCCTTAGCTTCTTTAGACAAAATTCAATATGCCTCCCTTAGAACATGTTTGGGCTGTATTCGCACTACTCCAACTAATGTTCTCCTACACCTTGCCGGAGAACCAACCCTAAGATCTAGAAGACTTTACCTCATTAAAAGACTTCTAGCAAAAAAATGTTCATCGTCAAACAATATTATCACCCCTAGACTAAAACTAATTGAGCAACTCTCCACTTTAAATCGGTTTAAGAATAGACGTTCAGGATTCCATTCTCTTTTCAGGATCTGGTCTCAAAATAAAAATCTTTTCGCAGAAATGATTCGGTATCCTCTCCCTCCAATTTATTTATACGAATTTGAACATATTGCTGCGGCAATTCAAACCAATATCTCTCTTGGCTTACAAATAAAAAACGATAGTTCTGGTTGCCCTCCTAATCTTCTCTTTAGAGATTTAATCTCGACAAAATTCCCTAATTCTATTATGATATTTACAGACGGTTCCAAGACGGAAAACCCGCCAGGGGTGGGATCTGCTTTTTTTGTTCCGTCATTACAATTAGTTAAGCACTTTCGAATTAATGATCATTCTTCGATTTTTTCTGCTGAATTGTTTGCAATTTTCCAAAGCTTGACGGTTCTGGAAAATGAGGACATATCGGAAATAACGATTCTTACTGACTCAATGTCATCGGTAATTTCCCTTGGTCGACCATGTCTCTCCCATAAACTCAACCCTTTAATCTTCAAAATCAAAGAAGTAATACTCCGCTGGCAATCTAGAGGCAAAAAAGCGACGATTATGTGGATTCCTGCACATATTGGCATCTTGGGAAACGAATTTGTGGACAGGGCAGCTAATCATGCTAGATCCCTGGAGGTGTCTCACACATATGATAAATGTGAATGGGAGGATCTCTCCCCTATTTTTAAACTTTCACTCATAAACTCTACCAATTCTTATATTTTATCAGCTAGCTCTTTCAAAGGATCTTTATACTGCAGTCTTGCGGGCCCCTTTAATTCAAAACCATGGTTTCATAACAAATTTATAAACAGAAAATACATTACTCTAATTAATAGAATTAAATCGGGTCATACCCTCTCTCCGGCCCACTTATTTAATAAAGGTATAATTGAGGACGAATCCTGCGAGTGCGGATACTACTCATGCACTATCAACCATTTACTTTGGAAATGCCATCTCTATCACCGCCCTAGGAGAAAATTAATTCCAGTTCTCCGTAGACTAGGAATAAACCAAGGTTTCGACGTCACCAAACTGTTTCTTTTAAACAATTATACATCTATTATACCGATTTGTGACTTTTTTATTCATAATAACATTACTATATAACTGTAATCATAGTTCATAAAACCAAAAATAAATAAAGAAAGAAAGGATGAATATGTTAAAGGTTAAATAAGTAGCCTAATGGAAAGTAACGAAGGAGAAAAAAAAAAAAAAAAAAAAAAAAAAAAAAAAAAAAAAAAAAAAAATTAAATAAGATAGATGGGGACAAAGCTTGGGACTCAGAAGAATTCTACCTTAATATTTTGCAATCTAGGTACTGTCATCCACAAGGTGAAGATGTGAGAAATACAGGGCCCTAAATAATAATGGTTGTTTTTACCTATCTTTTATTATATGCATTTTTGGAGAGTTGGAACGAGCTAACTTTGAATTTCCCTCCACTTATTCTGTTCATGTACCAACACCAAACATATAAAAAAATACTCCTAACCATTTTCCCCATGAATTAACCAATCACGATGTGGCACATTCCCCTATCTGGGGAGATAGCCAGAAGGAAAAAGAAGAAGAAGAAGTATAGAGTTGTTCGCGCGAGGCGCGAAAGCGGCAGAGGGGCAGAGGGAGAGCGAGCGACGCGCGACAGCTGATCCTTACTTTCAACATATATATATCGCCCCATCACGAAGCATTAGAGTGAGAGAGATAGCGCGCGGCGCGAATGCGGTAGAGGGACAGAGAGAGCGTGAGCGGGTCGTGTCAACTCAGTCTTACTTTAGACATATATATATCGCCCCATCACGAAGCATTAGAGTGAGAGAGATAGCGCGAGGCGTGAATGCGGTAGAGGGACAGGGAGAGAGAGCTAGCGACGAGAGGGGGTATAGGTGCCTAGCGCGAGCCGCTAGGCCTTACTGTCTACGTATTTGTATGTATGAGTGTGGAATTTTTGCGATACTGAAAATCGTAATATTTCGCCTCACGTTTCGAGTTCACCCACTTCTAGAGGTCGTAGGAAAAAAATAATGACACCATTGGAATCGGATTGTACGATTCCTATAATTAAAGTGGCGTTAGATTTTCGCTAGGTCGACGCATTTTTAAATGGGATCGAGTTGAAATGTAAGAGGGCCGAATCTCGAGTATAGATACGCGGCGCGACTTGCCTTGGTCGTTTACACTCTTTCTTTTCATACTTGGCATCGAGACGCTGCCGCGTCTCTAGATCAGGTAGCTTAATAGCAGAATCCATAATTTTCTTCAGACCAATGAATGAATTCTTATATCAAAGTTTTTGAAAAACCACCTTCATGGCTGTCTTACAGAATGGAATGTGCACTTTCATCCAGTCATCATTTATTCAAGCTGATATGGAAACTTCGTGTCATTCACTATAAATGAACCCAAAGTATGGCTAAAGGTAGCATAAGCAGAAATCTTGATTTGCTTCAGCTGGTCACGGAAATTTTATAATCAGTTTGGCTAAAAATTATTAACCGCAGCGCTGAATGTCTCTTATTTTTCAATTACAGTTTTATTTCACTTTTTATCGATTTCTTATTCCTCTTACAATTCTTTGCGGATACATAACATTTCTTATTCCTCTTGCATAACTGCAAGCTACAATTATACAACTTCGTAAAGTGACTTGTGTACAAAATATTTTCACTTTGCGTTTCCGTGGCACTAAGGATTGAATGGTTTGTCAAAAATGTATCGAATTTCTTAGTATACTGCAGGAGACGCAAGGTATTAAACTGGAATGAATTTATGCGCTGTTTTTGTGAAAGCTGTACTACGTTCGTTCCTTTTTTCTTTATAGCATCGCATTTTATATTCTATATTGAGCTGGGGTTTTACTGATTATGTAACCGTAGATATTCGAAAATTATCTGTAATCATGTAAAAATCGTAGGATTCAGATCTGTTCAAAAAAAGAAGTTATGGCCAAAAATCCGTTCCCCGGGGGAAAAACCTTGGACAAGTACTTTTGTTGACCCCTTTTTCCATTTGTTGTCACAGAAAAGAACTTTCCAAAACAGGGCAAAATTTTTGAAAATTTGGCAAGATCGAGCGAGGAAAAACTAGATTGATTCTATAAAATTCTTTCGAACTTCACTTCAAATGACAAATACAAATGAAAAACTTTATATATTTTTTCAAAATCCCAAGAAAAATAGCACCAATTCCCATCGTCAGTGTCCGGTCAAAGAATAAAGTCTGCAAGTAAATGATCAATCTGCGCATTAAAAAAAAATCGCGTTACAAACATCAAATGGAAACGCCTGTGATTTAAGTTCAGCACTAAAATTTATAATATCAATAGCAGAACCAGTATTTTATTGTCACTTGAGGATCAACCATTTAGAAAAAATATATATATAGTTGTGCATTAAAAAAAGTCACCAAAATGTACAAATATAAATAACGGGCAGAAGAACAGAGTCCAGAAAGAAAATCGAAATGATAATGAACTTGAAAAAAAATTTCAAACGAAAAAAAAAAAATTGAAAAAAATATTTCGGTCGAAGCACTTGACGAGTTTTTTTGCATAGCTTGAATCACATAATGTATTTCTCATGGTTACGGGCTCGCCAAGTACTTACTCCAAATTTTTTTTTAAATCCATTTTCTTTTCGTTTGAATTTTTTTTTTCCAAGTTTTTTCTCACTCCGATTTTTTTCTGGATTCTGTTGAAGCTTTTCACTACAAAAATCGTGAAATACAGCTGATTACGGTCAAACGCATAACTCCCGACTTTTGCCTGTACGGGTAGTCGGGAGTTGAAAACAGAATATTGCAATATTGTGAACAACTAAAATAAAAGTTAATTATGGTGAATAATAGCTTCTATTATCTGATGTCACCTGAGTGGAGTGGAGAGTAGTGCTAAAATCATTGAAATGAATTCACGATGTTATAATGCAAATACGTGAAAACTCCAGGTTTTGAAGGTGTTGAGAAAAAAGAAGTGATATCCTGGCCCAAATCCCCTCTCCGGGGAAAAAAGCCTGGACAAGTACACTTGTTGGTGACCCCCGTTCCTATCTGTTTTCACAGAAAAATCTAAAAACAAAAATCTACTCCCCACAAAAATTCAAGACCCTAAAAAAATCTTATAAATACCAATAAAGGAAAAAGTAAAGTAAAGGAAAGAGTAAAAAAACCCAAAAAATCACTGCAGAACGACTACCCTCGAAAAATCTTCAATCCAAAAATAAAAAATAAAGGATAGAGAGAAATCCCAAAAAAAAATACTGTGACGGTCTGGCAATAATGAAAGAATATAGGTGGCCCGTAGCGCAGTGGTTAGCGCTCTGGACTCAGACTCCGCGGGTCCCGGGATCGAGTCCCACTCGGATCACCTTTTTATTCGCTCATTATTGCTGGACCGTGCCTCGTCAAAATACAATAACATATAAATCACCTAAAAAAAAACTCTCCAGAACGACTCCCGTCAAAAAACATGGAAAACCTCAAAAAATTAGAGAATAGAGAAACCCCCAGAAAATATCCTCTTAAAAAAAAAACGTAGAAATGGTACAAAAATGATAATAATACTGATAATAAAAGTCCATGATATTCGTTCAGCACTAAACATTTCTATATCAATGAAAGGACAAGTATCCTATTGATGTCTGAAAATCAATTAACGAGAAAAAAGAAAATCCTTCCAAAAAGACACGTCTCAAAAAATAATAACAAAAGTCCATGATTTTCGTTGGGCCCTAAAATTTCTGATATCAATAAAAGGACGAGTATTCCATCGATGTTTGAGATTTGAGTAACGAGAAATAAGAAGAAATCAGTTGTTGCTGGAAAAGAGTTGCTAAGTTACAAAAATAGATTTAAAACGAAAAAAGTCAACATCAAGAGACGCGGCAGCGGCTCGACGCCAAGTATTAAAAAAAAAAGCGTAGCGCGAGAGCTGCCGTACTCTTATATACAGTAAAATAGGGGTTTTATGATGTCACAGAAACTTTAAATCGTCTTCACAGGGAACCGGGTTGAGGGAAAAATCTCATATTAGATGTGAATTTTCTATGATTTTTTATCTTTCGAATGGTCCTTGGCGGAAAAGAATCCGTTCAGCCAATCCAAAGAAATCTGATATTGAAGATTTTGGTCGCGAGGTTTGGGACGCTTTCTGTTCCTCACAGTTTCTTGGAGTCGGAAGGGTGTAAGTCGCGCTTGTTTACGTTTGGACATACGTCCTTTGCGAGACTGGTGGACATTTTCGGCCTGTGACGTCACGCGCTCCACTGAACGCGGCTACCCCCACTCTCCGCGCGCCACGGAGCGAGAGAGACAGACTATATCGGGTTTCTCTGTCCCTCTACCGCCGGCGCGC
>JACEOJ010003494.1:0-14512 GCA_013761285.1 Campoletis sonorensis | reverse complement strand
GCCATACTTTCGGGACCATACGTCACTGGGGACGTATACGGGAAGACGTTCGGGTACTATCGGGATCTCAGCGCTCGGTTTCGGGACGAGCTTACACCACGGGATTCGGGGACGTCCGCATCGGGTCGCAGCGCAGCCATCGGGAGAGAGAATCTTCCCAAGATTGCTCTCCCCACCTTCACCGGGGATTCCGCCACTTGGGTGTCATTTCAGGATCTCTTCACCTCCATGATTCGGGAGAATGCGTCTCTCACGAATGTAGAGCGAATGCACTACTTGAGGACGGCAACATCGGGGGAGGCGGCGAAGCACATCGCCAGCCTGCCAATCGAGGCGGAATCATTCGAGACAGCATGGGAGATATTGTACGACAGGTACAATGACACACGGGTCTTAATTCGCTCTCATCTGGACAGCCTCTTTCGGACCACCATCATCCAACCGAATTCGGCGAATGAGCTTCGAAAACTCATTCACGACGTCTCGGAGGCGTTCAACTCTCTCCGGGTTCTCGGGGCTCCCATCGACCAGTGAGATTGGGTACTGGAGTACGCCATTACGCGTCGCCTCGACACCACGAGTCGCGTCGCTTGGGAGACTCGGGCGGGACATTCTCCTCACCAACCACGGCTAGCCGATTTACGGGCGTTTCTCTCCAACCGGGCTCGGACATTGGAGGGTTCGGCAATGCCATCGGGTTCCTCGCAATCTCGGGACACCAAGCCATCGGGTTCGGGGCGCTCCTCAACGGGATCTTCTCAACGGCCAGTCGCACGGGTGAACGCGGCTACCACGGGTCAAACAGGGGCAAAACACAGTTGCTCCTTGTGCCAGCAGGGGCACTTCATCATCTCCTGCCCCAAGTTTCGGGAGCTTACCAATGCTCAACGCCGGGAGAAGGTACAGTCTCTTAGACTGTGCTTTAATTGCTTGGGTAAACACAACGTGTCGTCCTGCCAAACGACCATGAAGTGTAAGGAGTGTGACAGGAAGCATCACACTATGATCCACGTCGGGTGGACTCGGGATGGTGGCACTCCAACATCGGGTACATCGCAAGAGGCTAAGGGAGCCTCCTCATCGGGAACTTCATCATCGGCGCGAGACAACGCGGCATTGGCTGGGTCGGGATCGGGAAAGAGAGCTGTCAAACCGGCAGTTCTCCTCGCAACTGGGCAGGCCAACATCATGGACGTCAACGGAGCAGCGCATCGGGTGCGCATGCTCATAGACACGAGATCGGAGCTCACCTTCATCGCGGGTGCCCTAGTGCAACAACTGCAGCTCCACCGGGAAACCTCGTCAATCCCGATCATCGGTATCGGTGGGTTGAATTCTGGCCAAACACGCGGGGTGGTCAACGCCACTTTAAGGTCGACCCATTCGAGCGACCATGTTACAATAAACGCACACATTCTTACCGAGCTAATGCCTACTCTTCCTTCATTTTCACCCCCTCACCTGTCTTTACCGCATCTGCAAGGTCTCCCACTTGCAGATCCTGAGCTTCTCATACCGGGTTCTATCGATCTTATTTTGTGGGCAGATATTTATGGGGAAATAATCCGGGAATAGATCAAACGGGGGCCTCCTGGCGTGCCCATCGCTCAAAACACTATTTTTGGTTGGTTCATCATCGGGCCTTGGGATTCTTCCACTTCTTCTGCAGGTTTTGCTCATCACGCTGCAGTCAATCACGGGTATCAGGCGCTCCAGGACCTCCTCACGCAATTCTGGGTGCAGGAGAAGGTCGCATCTACGAGAGAATCGCAATTGACGGGCGATGAGTTGGAGTGCGAACAGCACTTCGTCTCTACACACACTCGGGACAAAAATGGTCGTTATATTGTCGGGTTACCGATCAAATCCGCATCGGGTGTCTTGGGCAGTTCGTTGCCTTCAGTTTCAGCCTGTCTTCGGCGTCTCCAGCGCAAACTCGACCGAGAGTCGGGTTACAAGGGACTTTACGACGCATTCCTGGGTGTTTTTGCGTGATCTGGTGTAGGTGGTTAAAAATAATAAGAGTAGACGAGAGATTATGTGTAAAAATAACAGTTTATTTGATAGTACACAGTGAGCGCGTGAGAATGGCCCGGATTTATCCTGATTGCGGATCGAACACGATGACACGAGGTGAGGCCAATGGCTGACCACATGTTCCCGGTGAGATCAAGCGCTCGTGCGAAAAACCCAAAAAAAATGCGTTAGAAAGCCCGAAATATTCCCCGAAAATATATCAACAATGCGTAGAACCGATAGAAGAGAGTGATTGCCCGAGAAAACGTGCGGATTGCCCAATAAAGAACCCAGAAACTTAGAAAAGGTGAGAGGTGAGAAAACCACGTGTTCGCTTCGATGCTCCGAGATTCAGACTGATTAATCGATTATGGCGATCGATGAAGACGCACCGCGCGCATGCGCGCGGAGCGTCTTCTTCATCCCGAGAGAAATGCGTCCAGGAGGTGGCGACTCCCGTGCTGGCAGCGGGAACGAGCGCCTTTTTCGCTCGCACTCCCGGCTGCCCGTGCGAATTGACCCACGCGCTGCTGCCGCCAGCGACGGCGCGTGACAACTCGACCCAGCTGGGCCCACGTCGCCGCTGAGGCTCGCTTAATCCCGAACACTGGGCGAGTACGAGTCAATGGGTCATATGGTGCGGGTATCGGAGAATCACTCTCCTCACGGGCCGGTATATTAGCTGCCGCATCACGGGGTACTCACCACGAAGCTGCGCGTCGTCTTCAACGGGTCGTGCAACACTGATTCCGGGGTGTCGCTCAACGACATACTGCACACGGGCGCCAAGCTACAGCAAGATATATCGGACGTTCTCCTGTGGTTTCGACGGCATAGGGTCGTTTTCGCGACGGACATCGTCAAGATGTTCCGACAATTCCGGGTTCGGGAACGGGATTGGCATCTACAACGTATCCTGTGGGTGAACGAAAACGGGCGGGTCGTTCCATTCCACCTTACCACGGTGACTTACGGGACTCGGTCGGCTCCATTCCTCGCGGGTCGGGTCCTCAAGCAGTTGGTAACTGACGAGGGTGGGAGATTTCCGGCTGCGGTCGTCCCCCTTACAAAGGGACGATACGTAGACGATATCTACGGCGGGGCCGACACTCTAGCTGAGCTCGTCACGCAAGCCGATCAGCTGATCGGGATCACCGCAGCGGGTTGCCTGCCTCTGGCAAAATGGCAAAGTAATCACCAGGACCTTCTCGCATCGGTCGGGGCTTCCGCATCTACCGAGAGCTCACGGGAGTTCGAGGAGTGTGGAGCGAAGGTCCTCGGGCTATATTGGCTTCCACACGCGGGCGTATTTAAATTCACGGTCCACACGTATACAGGCGAAGACGGGCTAATGAAACGCATCATTCTGTCGGAAATTGCGCCAATTTACGACCCTCTGAGATTCCTCGCACCGGTAACGATTCGGGCCAAAATCCTCTTACAAAGGCTCGAAAAGTTAGGTTGGGACGACTTGGTCTCAACCGAAGTCAGCAACTCTTGGGTCGCGTTTCGTCGGGAGCTGTCTCAACTCGGGTCGGTTTCGGTACCGCCATGGCTTCAGATCGCATCGGGCGCGGCGATCGAGATACACGGGTTCTCCGACGCCTCTCAACTTGCATTGGGGGCGGTAGTATACGTTCGGGTCTCAGGAGCTGGGAGCCACACAACGGTTTCGTTAGTCTGCGCCAAAACGAAGGTCGCACCAATTAAACGGCTAACAATCCCACGCTTGGAGCTTGCAGCAGCTGTTCTGCTCGCCAAGCTGACGCATCACGTACAACGCATTCTGGGCCTTGATGATTCGCGGGTTTACTTATGGACGGATTCCATGGTAACGCTCACATGGGTTACTTCGCATCCTTCACGGTGGAAGGATTTCGTACGGAACCGGGTCGCATTGATACAGGAGCTCGTAATACGGGCCCAATGGAGATTCACACCGGGACGTGACAATCCAGCAGATTGTGCATCAAGGGGGCTAACCATTTAACAAATCGCGCGATATTCTTCATTGTGGGACGGGCCGCCATGGTTAGCCAAAGACGCATTCCATTGGCCATCGCACCGGGACGGGGGACGCATCGGCGCTCGAAGAGCGACCAGGTCTCATACTCGCAGTCGCAACCACACACGCACCGGTCTTCGATCTCATCACGAGATCTTCCACTCTCACACGGGTGTTGCGAATCACAGCATGGCTCTTGAAGGCTATTACACACCTAAAAAGAGCAGGGAACGGTTCATCTGGTTCAGCCATCACACCGGGAGACCTGGAACACGCACGGCTTTATTGGGTAAAAGCCATACAGAGAGAATTTTTCACCACGCAGCTCAAATCACTCGCATCGGGCAATCAGCTCCCGAAATCGCATCCGATCACGCGATTGACGGGGTTCATTGATCATCAAGGCATTATCAGGGTGGGAGGACGGCTGAAGCATTCAGCCTTACACCCTGATAGCAAAAACTCGATCATCCTCCCTCGGGACTCACCATTGACGGAGCTGCTCATTCGGGACGCGCACATTCGCACCTATCACGGCGGGACGCAGTCAACATTGGCGTATTTACGGCGGAGTTGCTGGATAATCGGCGGGCGGGGTCCGGTACGCTCTTTCATTTTACGGTGCGTGAAATGCGCTCGCTTCCGGGCACTGAAAGCGTGACAATTAATGGGTCAGTTGCCAGCCTCAAGGGTCACGACTTCAAGGGCGTTTCTTTCCACGGGGGTCGACTACGCAGGGCCAGTTTCACTCAAGAGCTGGCGCGGGCGCGGGAATAAATGTCACAAGGGCTGGTTGTGCATTTTTGTCTGTTTTACCACCTCTGCAATGCATCTCTAAGTTGTTACAGATCTATCAACGGACAGGTTCCTCGCAGCACTTCGCCGATTCACCGGGAGGCGAGGGGTACCACACACGATCCACAGCGAGTGCGGGACCAACTTCCAGGGCGCAGCAACAGAGTTGAAACAGCTATTCAAGTCGGGTACAGCGGAGGCCGAGCGTCTCCAACGCACTGGGGCAACTGACGGGATCAAATGGATTTTCAATCCACCGGGAGCACCGCACATGGGCGGGAAATGGGAGGCCGCAGTAAAGTCGGTCAAACATCACCTCCGGCGGACGATTGGAGATGCGACCTTGACGTTCGAAGAACTTACGATGCTTCTAACACAAATCGAGGCCGTACTCAACTCTCGTCCGTTGGAGCCAATGTCAGACGACCCAGATGATGTCACCGCACTCACACCGGGCCATTTCTTCATTGGGGAAGCTCTCACCTCGGTTCCAGAACCCTCACTTCGGGACGTGCCCACCGAACGTCTGACTTGGTGGCAATGGGTTCAGGAACGCGCGCAATTCTTCTGGGAACACTGGGCTACGGGATACCTACAACACCTGCAAGGGATCTCCAAGTGGCATCATCCACCGCACGACATCCGGGTCGGCTCGTTGGTCCTCCTGACCAACGAGAACCTCCCGCCAACGAAATGGGGGTTGGCGCGGGTAACTCAGCTTCATCCGGGTAGCGACGGGCTCACACGAGTGGTCACGATCAAGACCGCGACCTCGACATTCATCAAGCCAATCACCAGGCTGGCACTCCTGCCAGTAACTCATCCGGGATAAATCGACAGCGCTGCTGCCGATTGGGGGGAGAATGTTTGGGATTGGGACTGTCCCGGCGGCCGCATGGTTAAATGGGACTCGGGTTTCCACGCGCCGTCGCTGGCGGCAGCATCTCCCCGAGCTAGCATGGCACGGTAGTGGTGAGCTCGAGCAGCCGGGTGCTTGTTCCCGTTGCCAACACGGGCGTCGCTACCTCCTGGGCACTCTTTCGTTCGAGGTGAAGAAGACGCTCCACGCATGCGCGCGGTGCGTCTTCATCGATCGCCTCGAGCGAGAGATCAGTATCGATCACGAGGGCAAGAAGCACACGTAGTTTGTAATTTACGCTAAGTTCCGGGCTTTTGGGAATCCTCTCACCAGGATTCACGCATCTATTAATTATATCGGTTCTTCGCATCTCTAATTTCACTCTCGGGAATATTTTGGGTGTTTCTCGGTTAAATTAACACGGGATAAATCGGGTTTCTCCTCATTTTTCGCTGGGACCACGTGGGCAGCCATCTTGGCCTCGTTAATCAACGTGGGTAACGAGCCACGTGTCATCCAAGTTATCGGGAAAAATCACCATCCATCGACAACCATTGTTACGTTAATTATCTTAAAATAAATTGTTAAAACCTCTACCCGTCTCGCACTCTTATTATTTCAAATCCACCAAAGCCAGATCCCGCAAAAAACAGGCCTAATATATTGCAAATAAGATCAGGAAGGGGACGGTCTACCTTCGGGTGGTCACGTCCTCTAGGGCTCGTTGGTCAAAACCAGCGATTGACCTAACAAGTAGCAAATAAGATCAGAAAGGGGACGGTCCACCTCCGGGTGGTCATGTCCCCTAGGGCTCGTTGGGCAAAACAAGTCATCCACACAAAAGGGAATGGACGCATTCAATCGAGGGCAACTGAAGTCTCGAAACGGATCATTCCGTTCACCGGCAAGCGCCGATGATAGATAACAGTGGGGAAACGGCACACAAAACTGTCGCGCAAGCGATGCCGAGCAGGACGCAACTAAGAGTGCAAGCCCTGCATATAACGATATGGCTTCCCAAGGATACAATGATTGTTGGAGGCTCCGTAAGAGCCGAAAACAAACAGAGTAAACAAACAAACAAACAATGTCAGACAGTGAAAATAAAAGCCTCGGCGCGGAGCCACCCGGTCCCGGTGCTTCCGTAACGGATTCATCCGTAAGTGAGGGGACTAACGATGACGACTCAGGCACGGAAATGGATTTAACGAGAGGACAGGTAGCCATAAGGGTACCAATGGACCCAGCAAACACGAGATGCGAAAAATGCTGGGAGAACGGTGGGCACTTACGGGGGTTCAATAACCTCAGGGATCTCGATAACCATCTAAAGAGTTTTATTTGCCAAAATTGTGAGAGAGTTTCCAAGCAAAAGAAGCTGGGACGGTCACAAATCAAGATGACCCAGAAGACAAGCGGATGCCCAATTGGTACTGCCTTACCAATGTACACAATGTGATCATACTTTCAAGACGAGAGTAGGAAGATCACAGCATGGGAGGCACGAGCATCCTGCACTAAGAAACCAACTACGAAAAGTAGGGGCGGAAAATCGAGAACAGAGACAGGGCTTAAGACCAACGGCTCTGTGGTCAGAGGAGGAAATCGCTTTACTAACAAGACTCGATAGAGTCTATAGAAATGCGCAATACCCGAATATCGAGATCCGAAATTTTATGCCGAACACTAAGGCAGATAAGCGAAAAAAGAAGGCACCTACCTCAACATGCAACACCACCTAGGGAACAGCAAGAGCAAGAGGGAGAAAAGGAAGAAATAATAAACGAGGAGGAAGAAGGAGAAGCCCCCAGTGAAAGCGAAGATAACGAAGACGAATTCCACGATGTGGAAGACAGTGTCGCACCTCAAGAAGGACGAGCACTGCAGGGAGAAGACCCGACGCACGCACGGTGGCTAGCTAAGATGGATGAGTACATCTCATCTATAAACGCCAGCAATAATCACAACAACCGATATCAGGAGAGTTGTATATCTCTAAGGGAGCTTTGGAGACGGCACAAAGACGAGCTAGATGAGTTGGAACAACGTCTGAACGACTTTATAAGCGGTAACCTTATCGAGCTGCTGATTGGTGCGTCTACGGAAGCCTCTGGAGCCCGGCAATCCAATAGAGCAGCTCGCCTAAGACGAAACAACCCAAGACCGAGACGAACGTTGGCGAACCAGCGCCGAAAGTTTCGGTACGCCAGATGCCAGGATATGTGCCGCAATTGCCCAAAGCGACTGGCTGAGATAGCACTCTCCGGAGACTTCTCCTTCGTTGAGGAAAGAAAGGAACCACCGAGTGTGAGAGACATAAGAGTGCTATATGATCAACTCTGGTGTATAGAGGGGCCTCACGATGTTGATTCTATGCTTGAAAATGGACAAAATGGCAGAAAGAACATTGATGACGTCTTTGCACCAATAAAAATAGAGGACACAAAAGCCCGTATCGCGCGAGTGAAAAGCAGATCAGCAGCGGGGCTTGATGGCATCAAAAAGAGCCACCTAACAAAGAAGGGAATACCGGAGCTTCTTACCCTACTCTCTAACATCTTGATCCGGCACGGTATCTTCCTTAAAGTATGGGGACAAAACAGAACGACCCTCATACCCAAGGATGGCAAAGACGTAAAAAATATTGAGAACTGGCGACCAATAACAGTGAGCTCCCTACTAGCAAGGACTTTCACTGGCTTGGTGGACCAAAGATTGAGGGGTTTCGTAAAGCAATCCGTCAGGCAAAAAGGATTCACAGCCGAAGACAGATGCAGAGCGAATACTCTCATTCTTGAGAAAGCAGTTGAGACCATGAAGGGCATTAATGGAGGAGTGGTAATAGTAGCGGATGTGTCAAAAGCATTCAACACCGTGCCACACCGTGCAATACCGCGCGCACTAAGCCGCAAAGGCGTACCATGCCACATTATCGAAATGATCAATAAAATGTACACCGACTGCACAACGTCCATCAAGGGACCAAGACAACAACAGGTCGAGATAGAACTAAGGAGAGGCGTCAAACAGGGTGACCCGCTATCTCCTCTGTTATTTAATCTCATAATGGAGCCAGTGATAGACGCACTCGATAACGAAGACGGTGGTCTAAGAGTAGGCGAAGAGCGCATAGCAGTTCTGGCCTTTGCGGACGACGTCGTAATAATTGGCGAGGACGGGAACGATGCGCAGAAGAAAGTAGAAAGACTGGATAAACAGCTGTCGGACCTTGGCATCAGCTTGTCGATATCAAAATGCTCAACATTCGAAATTAAATCAGGAAACAAGACATGGTACACAAGGGACCCAATGGTGACAGTAAGAAATGAAAGAATTCCGGTAATAAAGGCAGAAGAGATGTGCAACTACCTAGGCACAAGATTCAGCCCATGGACAGGCCTACAAAGAGGGAAAGAGATCCCTAAGATCATGGAAGCCATGAGAAATGTAAGAGGGTTGAGCTTGAAACCGTACCAGAAAGTGGACATAATCGCCACCTTTAAATTGCCGCACTTTATGTACGAACTCACAACCAGTGCACCATCTGCTGGGACACTTAAAACTTTGGACACGGACATAAGGTGTCAAATAAAAGAGATTTTGAAGCTTCCATTGTCCACGGCCAGGGGCTTCTTCTATACGCCGAAAAAGGATGGAGGACTAGGCCTCATCAGGATATCGCGTGCAGTACAACTGCTGACAATCAAAAGCGGCATAACAACAGCCGAATCCAACGATCCAATCCTAAGGGAAATCAATAGGAATGCGAAATTCCAAAAGCGGATAGAAAGAAGCTCTGAAGTGCTCCGGGTTAACATACCGAATAACAAGAGCGCCTATGCACACATGAAAGAGGATACGAGACAACGGGAGAGGACTTCCTGGAAAGAGCTCAGTTCGCAGGGGCATGGAGTTGACGACTACCCGCAAGACAAGTACGGAAACTGCTAGCTCAAAAGGCCAAGTCTGCTGAAATCGTCACGCTACCAGGATGCGCTGCGACTACGGACCAATACGTTCGGCACTCGAGTGGTACTAAGTAGGACCGAAGCCAACGCTCCAACTATACACTACCGTCCATAAGTTTGGAAACACCTGACGAAATTTTTGGACGCACTAAAAGTTACATTGCTCAGTCGAAAAAAACGATATTCAAATTTTGTGAACGGTGTCTAGAAAGGGACATATTAAGCTTCATTTTGCGCTCTCGAAATACTTTTTCCGATTGTTTTTGGACCCAGTACGTATTTTTGAAGATGGGCTTTTTTCGACATTTTTTTCAACGTTTCAAATAACGCGCATGGTCCGTCGAAAATTTTTCCAATTATTTTCTCCATGGAAAACTTAAAAGGGATGGCAGTAGCTTTGATTTCGTTTTTTTTTAAGTTGCGTACGATTTTTTTTGCAAAATTATGCGATTTTTACACAAAAATGACTCTTTTTCGAAAAAGCCTCGTGACTACAAAAACATGAAGTTTCTGTGAAATTGTCAAAAGGACAAAAAGTTGCCGGCGAGCATTCTTTGTTCACTATAATTTTTTCAGAATTTTTATTTGAGACTTTTTTTTAATCATTTTTACTCGAAATAGCATTAAGAAAAGTGCCTCAACTCAGAAATGATAGGGTGTGGCGCGAAATATCAAGAGGATAAATTTTTCCTATTTTTGAGATAACAACTCGTTCAAATTTTTTCAGATTTTTTTTCAACTTTTTTTTTAACCCCCCTCTATTTCAAAATAGTTTTCACTAAACTATTAGAATTTTTGCTGAAGTTTTCATTAAAATATTTTTTTTATTTTTACCGCATGAAAATAATCTTAAATTTTTACAGCGGTTTCATGCTAAATATTTGTCATTTTCATCTCCGTAAATTTTTTCAAGCGCTTAGGTTTTCATTAAAATATTTTTCATATTTCTACTGCATGAAAATTGTTTCAAATTTCCACAGCGGTCTCATATTATCATATGTATTGTAGCAGAATTGCTATAAATGTTTCTATTTCACAGGAAAAAACTACCCAAAAAAGTACAAAATTCGCAAAAAATTGGCAAGATCGAAAACGATTTACCTTCAGCACTAAAATTTATAATATCAATAATTGGACAAGTGTTCCATTGTCGCTTGATCATGGAGTATTAAAAAAAAAAGCAAAAAATAGTTGGGCATTGAAAAAAGTCATCAAAATGTACAAAAATAAAAATAGGTCAGAAGAACAGAGTCACGAAAAAAAATCGGAATGAGAAGAAACTGGAAAAAAAAAATTTCAAACGAAAAAAATTGAATTAAAAAAAAAAATTCGGCCGAAGTACTTGGCGAGTTTTTTTGCTTAACTAGGATCACGTAATATATTTCCCGTGGTACGAACTCGCCAAGTACTTCGGCCGAATTTTTTTTTTTTCAATTCAATTTTTTTCGTTTGAATTTTTTTTTTTCCAGTTTCTTCTCATTCCGATTTTTTTTTCGTGACTCGGTTCTTCTGACCTATTTTTATTTTTGTACATTTTGATGACTTTTTTCAATGCCCAACTATTTTTTGCTTTTTTTTTTAATACTCCATGATCAAGCGACAATGGAACACTTGTCCAATTATTGATATTATAAATTTTAGTGCTGAAGGTAAATCGTTTTCGATCTTGCCAATTTTTTGCGAATTTTGTACTTTTTTGGGTAGTTTTTTCCTGTGAAAACAAATGGAAACGGGGGTCAACAAATGTACTTGTCCAAGGTTTTTTTCCCCGGCGAGGGGATTTTTGGCCCGGATATCATTTCTTTTTTCTGAACCTTTCACTTTCATCCATAAATTTTTGCATTTATGGTCCGCCATATTGGATCTGCTATTTTGTATTTCGAAATTTTGGATGCAGATTTTTAATCGGTGAACCCGAAAACCCCCGCGGACCAACTTTCGCTTTTCTTAAACGATTTTCGCAGTTATTGTTCGCCATATTTTTATCCGCCATCTTGAATTTCGAAATTTTGGGTGCAGATTTGTAATCAGCGACCCCGAAAACCCCCGAGTACCATGTTTTGCTTTCTTCCAACAATTTTTACATTTGTGGTCCGCCATATTGGATCCGCCATCTTGAATTTCTAAATTTTGGGTGCAGATTTGTAATCAGCGACCCCGAAAACCCCCGAGTACCATGTTTTGCTTTCATCAAACAATTTTTGCATTTGTTGTCTGCCATATTGTATTCGCCATCTTGAATTTCTAAATTTTGAGTGCAGATTCGTAATCAGCGAACCCGAAAACCCCCGAGTACGAAGTTGTGAGCGCACGTAAGGAAAAATGTGTGTTTCAAAGGGTCAAATTGATATTTTTTTTTGCGTCTATTATTCTGGCCTTACCATCTGTCAACACTCGAATACAATTTGCGACTGTGATGTACACATTAGTTCAAATTTTACCCACGACGGATCTACGAGAAGTCCTCAAAAAACACGCTGTTTACGCGTCTCGCACTTTACGTCGTAAAAACTACCGTCAAACTTACCGTGGTATGGCTACAGAGGAAAGGACCAATGGGAACTCGTTACTTTCGTCGCCGAAGACCGGCTTCAGTGTGAACGGGTCTTGATGTGGCATCAAAACGCCTTTGATTGTGTCGTCTGCGCGCATATACAGACACGTCAAATTCTTCGATGTGTTGGAATTTTTGCATAATCTTGAGCCTGTGCAAAGTTTTTTCTCAGCAAATACGGCATCAATCGTGCTGATTCAAGGCTCAATCGAAAGAGTTTTTCTTAATTAGTCTCGAAACCAATTTTCAAGTCATCATCTGTCTCCTGAGCTTCGTAATTCGAGAAAATGACTTTCAGTTTTTACCCCCACCACCGAAATTTGCTTTATTCAGAGATAATATACTCTGGCGAGCCTCGGGCCAGCAGACGACAGACAGAGCTGTCAAATGTACTTGTCCCGAGACTCTACCGAGTCTCTTGATACAGTATCACCTTCATCCTCCAGGCCATGTTTCTTCTCATAGTATTAAAATTCTTATCGCTGAGATGCAATAAAAGTTTGTGTCAAAATTTTTGCATACTCCAAAGACAGCGCAGGCTGTAGTAAACTGAATTGAGGTTCTTCGCTTTGTCCATTAGGTCTGAATGAAACTGCCAAAGCTGACGCAATGGACCATTGACTATTCTTAATGAATACATTAAAACTATTGTCTCTTTCGCATGAGAGATAATGGTTGTTAGATGAAGCTCAACGGCAATACTGTTTGCTTTGCAAATTATTGATACGAACTTTCATTGTTTGGTAACAGTCCATTCTTTTTGTAAATTCTTCATTCAAGATCAAATTACTTTTGCCATCAAGTATTTCTATGTGGAAATGTATTCTGTGGACAATCTACTTTTCACTTTTCCTTGAAAAAAAAAAAAAAAAAAAAACAAGGAAGCAGACTCGTTTCACTCTTACCATAAATTAAATAAAGAACAGAGTCAAAATTCAGAATTGGATATAAGGATTATGTTTTTAAACAGAAAATATAAAATTATGAATAAAGTGAAAATAAGAATTAATTCATGCACATGGTACATCAGGTAGCATAAGAGCATAAACCATCATTTTCATCAGACCTATTAATGAATTCATCAAGAGGCTCGGTAGAGTCTCGGGACAAGTACATTTGACAGCTCTGTCTGTCGTCTGCTGGCCCGAGGCTCGCCAGAGTATATTATCTCTGAATAAAGTAAATTTCGGTGGTGGGGGTAAAAACTGAAAGTCATTTTCTCGAATTACGAAGCTCAGGAGCCAGACGATGACTTGAAAATTGAACTGGAGACTAATTATAGAAAAATCTTTCGATTGAGCCTAAAATCAACACGATTGATGCCGTATTTGCTGAGAAAAAATTTTGCACAGGCTCAATATTATGCTAAAAATACCAACACATTGGAAGTTTGACGTGTCTGTATACGACACAACGATAGGCATTTTGATGCTATCGGGTTTCTGATTGGTCGCGACTGACGACATATTCCGATCTATTTCGCTAATGTGTCAGCTGTTGTATTTGACGGTAGTTTTGACAGTTTAAAGTGCGAGACGTCAGACGTGTAAACAGCGTGTTTTTCGCGGACATCTCGTGGATCCGTCGTGGACAAAATTTGAACTAATTTGTCCGTCAAAGTCGCGAATTCGTATCAAACTGTTGACAGACGGTGAAGCCGGAATAATTCACGTGAAAATAATTATCAAAATTAACCCTTTGAAGCACACATTTTTTCATACTTGCAATTACCTCAAAACTTTGTACTCGGGGGTTTTCAGGTTCGCTGATTACAAATCTGCACATAAAATTTAGAAATTCAAGATGGCGAATACAATATGGCGTACAACAAATGCAAAAATTGTTTGATGAAAGCAAAACATGGTACTCAAGGGTTTTCGGGGTTGCTGATTACAAATCTGCACACAAAATTTAGAAATTCAAGATGGCGGATCCAATATGGCGGACTACAAATGCAAAAATTGTTGGAAGAAAGCAAAACATGGTACTCGGGGGTTTTCGGGGTCGCTGATCACAAATCTGCACCCAAAATTTCAAAATTCAAGATGGCGGATACAATATGGCGAACAATAACTGCGAAAATCGTTTAAGAAAAGCGAAAGTTGGTACGCGGGGGTTTTCGGGTTCACCGATTAAAAATCTGCATCCAAAATTTCGAAATTCAAAATGGCGGACCATAAATTCAAAAGTTTTTTGATGGAAGCGAAAGTTGGTACTCGGGGGTTTTAGGGGTCGCTGATTACAAATCTACTATCAAAATATGGAAACTCAAGATGGCGGATACTATATGGCGAGCGATAACTGCGAAATTCGTT